>JANQDE010000053.1:1013434-1076478 GCA_037157785.1 Cephalotes varians
AGATATCAACCTGCAGCAACGGATCGAAATGTGGTTCCAGCTCGATGGGTGTCCAGCTCATTATGGCAGAGCTACTCGAGTTTGGCTAGACAACCACTATCCACGAAGATGGATTGGACGTAGAGGAGTAGTATCTTGGCCACCCCGATCGCCTGATCTGACACCACTGGACTTTTTTGCATGGGGTCACCTGAAGCAGRAAGTTTATTCGTTGCCAATCAACTCAAGAGAGCAATTACAAGACCGAATTGTGGCTGCAGKACACCACATATTACCAGATCAGTGTTTGGCTGCAACACGAGCTGTCCGTACTAGATGCAATGCTTGCATTGCTGCAAGAGGGCAACATTTTGAACAATATTTACATTAGGCAAGTGACAACGCAAACAAATAAATATGAATTAAAAAGTAATAAATAAGTACAGAAATAAAAACTATGTTTTATGTTTTTTGCGATTTTCTCCAAAACGAAGCAAAAACGAGCATATCTCTATACCACTTTTTCTTTTAGTTTATCGATCCCCTACACGCTCCCGAAGTTATGACATTTAAATTCGGGACACCCTGTATATTATTAGCAAACAGCAGCCAATCGAGAACTTGCAAAATTAATGTGTGTTACAAATCAGTTTGCTATGAAAAGAAGATTATAAATGAGAAATGAAGTTCTCTCCCTCTCTCTCCCTCTCTCTCCTTCTCTTTCCAGAGGTTACATTATGCTCATTTTAGTATTCAGAAGTAAGGGGTCGTCGATGAAAAATTTCATCTTCTTAGTTTTGATCGATCTTCCGCGGCGCGTTGTCAGATAGACACCATTCTTCCTTACCATCCCTGTCAGCGTATAAGTAAAACGAGGTCGATCGTATCTTGATCGAATACTTTTACCGATTCAAAAGAATTTTCTTCTGTTTTGAAATACTTACTACTCTTGACAGAATTATACAATTACGTGAATACTATAAAGAATCTAAATTACAAGAATTACAAAAGCAACCGATGTAACGATAAAGAGGAAGCTTATCCCGACAGTATAATATCCATTAATTTTATTATGGATTATCGACGTCTCGTTTATAATAAATACGTAACAATTTCGTGTTAAGCCAGTAATGAAACCGTGCCAGTCGTTGAACCGCAGTCACATCGCGTTCGAACGTTACGAGAGAAATCGCGGCAGTTTTCGTGCGATTTGCACGATAGGTGGTACACACAAAGAGACGCCTGACGCGAGCACTTCGCTGCAACACGCTGCACAGACCCCAATCGAGCAACCGTGTCGCATGTCTAGGTTCCCGGGCGTTCTCATGCTTCCATTGTAATTCGAAGTCCTACTGGCGCGGCGGTATGGGGCGGCAGACGTCGAGCATTAACCCGGCCGCAATGCAAAGGACGGGCGCACCGCTCGCCGCCGCGGACCCGGGCAGTGTCGAAATCCGCGGATGCGGAATCTCGCAAGGTAGCATCCCTGCCTCGTTCACTTCGAGTTGAGATTATTGCGGGTTTAACAGCGCGGTATCGGAATACCGCGTTGGTATGCGCCCGACGGGGAGCGCGCGTCGCGCCGTATTGCGATAACTGCAAAATTATGCCTTACTATTCGCAATTAAATTCGGACGCCGTCGTCGGAGTTTAACGCAATATCGCCGCGCATTACGACGCCAATCGATTCCGACTAATTAAATATGAGTGCCGGCGCGTATTGATAACGCAATTTAATAATATGAAACATTTTCCCGTTACATATCGCGTATAATGCTTGACCGTAATACCGTGTACGATAAAATGCAAATATTTAGCACCAATTTGCACTGTTTGCTGAGCGCGGCGTCAGTAACTCTGAAGTAGAATTCGTCTATGTACTAGAAGCCGAATGTGTTACGATTCTTTGGTCAAATTTCCTTTGCACGTGCACACGTTATAAAGCTGCACGTTGCGAACTTTCTTGCCCCAAATAACATTTCAGTAGTATAATCATTCGGGAACATAACTTACAAGTTCAAACCTAGGTAATTTTATAACTGATACGAATTAAACTTCTTAAACTTTACCACTTAATTTAAGTACTACATAAATCGGCACGACCGACTTTGGCCAATTGACCTATCGATGAGCTTACGTTTAAGTTTATACTAATGATCTAGTGATGAATTACGATACAAAGATCTTGTATGTCTTTAAATTAATTATCTCACTAAATCGATATTTGTATAATATTGTATATAAATAAATTAACAATTTAATCGATAATAGATTTCAATTCGTTTATCTAAGTTACTTTACAAACATTTTCAGAATGTGTTATGTATTAAAATTAATGAATGTACTTAATCCTTTCTATTGGAAAAAAAGCAGGATTGGAAGAAATAAGATGTGAAGCGAAACCGGCGCGATTAAACTCAAATGAAGCGCGATTTCGTTTACGGGATTGCAAATAATAACATGCCAAGATCAGCTATCACTCGGACGCCGGCGACGGAATATTTACGTCCGTGAATATTTATGTCCGGGGAGGATTGCGCGGCAACGCGCGTTGGATACAGGGGTAAAAATGCTCCTGCAACATGCTAGACACCGTAAACACAAATTTATTAACGACCCGGTATCATCCGAAAGAACGACCCCCGGTCGACCCGGCCTGCTTTCCAGTTTATCAGTATTAAGGATCGGCCTCGGGCTCGGCTCTATCCGAAAATTGACGTGTTTCGCGAAGAATTAGCGATATACGGCATCCACGTATACATTCATCCCTGGCATTATCGACGCTACGAGAATAAAGACGGTGTGCAGCGACTTTACGCGACTTCAGAATGGCGGATTTTATTCCTTTGACAGGACTATGAACTGAAAATCTTACGTGAACGTGTAGCTTCGATTTTTATCCCACTGACAAAAGGATTTGCTTCTGTTGAAATCCCGTGACCTACAATCTCCTATATTACACGCATGATATGATACATATTGCATTTAATAAATGAAATTTTCGTTTGCGTTCAATTGCACTCATCCGCAAAATTAAAATTTTCGCGGAAAGAGGAAATATCCAAATGTAAAAATAACAGTCTATCGCAATCGTTTAGATAACATTAGAATTCGAGTTCCCTCGTCTCTCGAATTTCGAAAACGAGCACACGTATCACGACTCCGCCAATTATCGCGAGACGCGAACGCTAAACTGTAACGTAAGCATAATATTTTCGTTACCTCGCGAAATTCTCGGTCCGTTGTGCGAGCGGTACCTCGCAATCGTTAATTAGTAATTTTCGTAGCTACGGATCGCGGAGGTTTTCGGTTTCTGACGGCGAAATTAATCATACGGCTCTCCTCGCGTACGCGCGCACGGCGTGAGTGCAGCGCGCTTGTAAAACATGCGGGCGTTCATTAACGCCCGCGTGATCTCAGGAGAAAGCGTAGGTATTAAAATGCACGATATTAAAGGTGACGTGCGCGTCTTTCGGGCCGTCGGACACAGGATAATACGGCAGTGTAAAACGGTATTACGACGCAGAATTTGATCGGGCCTGGCTATCGCGGCTACGTGGTGGGACCGAAGTTTTGATGAAACTCGTAACTGCATTGGCAAAGGATCCTTTGAAGGAGAGGACATCGTCACTCGAAACTGCAACGTGGCTTGATCGATGAAAGGCTAAACGCGCGGGAGAGACATTAATGCAGTATGCAAGCGAGCGTGGAGATATTCAGAGCTTTACAACGCGCCTCCTAACGACGTAACCGCTCGTTTCTTTCTTTCCTTTTTGTCTTCGTTGCCCTTTCTTTTTAATCTTAACTTCTCCTTTCTTTTTAAAGTGGCGCATCACGATCCGGAACGATATTACTATAAAACAGGAACGCGCGAATGACCGCCGATGAAAATAGCAACGTTTAGTATGTAAATAATAATTTCGTAAAATAGATCGTGCCCTCGTCGTATCACACGATTGCATCTTTCATGGAAAGGAACTTTAATGACGTTCCAACTTGCACTGAATGATATTAAGTGGAACATAAAATATTTCATGATAGTAGAATACTTTTTAAAATAATGTCGATAAATTCTTTTTAAGTGTGGATTACTAATCTGTATGAGTAGAGTAACAAAATATAACGTTTATGTACAAAAATATAATCTTTTTTATTTTTATAAAAATTGTTATAAAAAAGGCATTTTTTAAAGAAGAAATTTTTATAAAGAGAACATTTATAAAATTTTAATAAAAATTTTTATAAAGAAAATAGAACATTTATAATACATATTGGCATACAGTGAATTTTCAATTTTATGAGAGTGAAGCATTTTAAAATCAAATATATCTAAATGTATATTTACGGTGGTCTAAATTTTTTATGAATTTTCGAACAAATTAGAATAAAGAACATTAATTTTTTAGTATATATTTTTTTTAATTATATGAGCTGTAAATTGTGCGAAAATATTATCAACTCCTTGTAAGTGTGTCTAGACTATATATTCAGAAGTATATAAAATTATTTTTCATAAAAAATAGATACGTTGCGAATTGAAAATAATCTCATCCATAGAAAACATTCCATTTTATTGAGCACCGATAGATGATATTTCGTTACACTCGTATTTTTTGCGGATATAGTCAGTTTCAAATGTACACGCAAAAAATTTCAATATTATAAAACATCGCTACAAAAGTTTACTATTGAACCAAGGCAAATTCATCAAACGTTATTTTATCAAAGCAGTTCCATCTTTAAACCTCATCTTGAAGTGGGGATTTCCGCTTCAAATGGTTTTCCAATATTTTCATTTTTGAAGAATCCCGCTCGCTTTCGTAGTCGTGGCATTTTAAGATGAAATCTTACGGGGAAACCGACAGATGCACTCCCCGATTTTAGAACAATAGAGTCAACACAATTTATTATACGAGAAACGGACAGAACATGTTTAAGTTTTTCTCCCTTTAATCAATGAAGATATCAGGAAAAATCATTGCAGTCATTTACAATTAGAAACAAAAATTATTGATATCTAAGCAGTCAAAAAAGATTCAAACTGCTTTAAAAAAAGATATAACTTTTAAAAGATTTTATGACCGCTCGGAGAGAATCGATTTATTTCTATATTTTTTAATGTATTTTTTTCGTAGAAACTAAAAATTATCATCATAATAACGCTCAAGGACACTCAAAGAAAAATTAGTACATTGAGATAAAATGAATAAAATCTTTCATTACGAAATTGCTTATCCTGCTTTAATTTTAAATTGAGAAAAGTATATTTTTAATGTGTGTGTGTGTGTGTGTGTGTGTGTGTGTGTGTGTGTGTGTGTGTGTGTGTGTGTTAAAAAACTTCTCAATTTAAAATAAATTTAAAGCAGTTTGAATTTTTTTGTGTAATGCTTAAATATCGATAATATATGAGCGTCGATTGATTATTCTATTTTCTGTTTACTTTAGATTTATTCTTACGTAAACTACGTATTATATTTATGTTAGTCATGCTATGAACTGAGCTCCTCAATGCTCTCGAGAAAGCACTTCTTAAATATTACGAGAGATTAGTTCGAGAATATATTACGCTCCGGATGTTACTCCACTCAATTTGGATATTCAGCCTTCGAGAGGTGCATTTAATTATGTACTCACTCTTACGGATTTTTGCCTAGTTATGCGCGAAAAAATCTTTTCCCATCTTTTCTCCTCATCCGGTTTTTCGTTTCAGCGTTTCTCCAGCGTAGACCTAAAATCCATCTCTCGCGCATTCGCGTTCGCGCCCATCCTTCAACTTTCCGTATTACGTTTAACTCAAAATGCACCACTCATATCTAGCTGCTCTCTCCTCTTCGAAGTTCGCGAACTTTGCGTAGTTTATACAAAGCCGCGAGCGATCAAAGTTTCAAAACCGGAGTCGAAGAAACGCGTCGTGAGATTTCCATTCCGATAAATGCCGCTGGCGTGTCCAGCGTTCTTGGTCCACACTTCGTGTCGGTCCAACGCTTCGTGTTTCGATGACGAGAGCGAAGAAGTGAATTTGTTTTCTATATCCGCCATACACACGCACACCCCGACAGCCTCGTCGGCACGAGAGGCATGAATTTATGTGTTAACACAATCATAGAAGGATACTCCGTTAAAGAATTCTTCTTGGAATTCGCTCTGAAACGGGAACCACTCCTAATTTCATCCACTGCCGAAATAATGACGCCGTGGGTCGTTCTGTCTTACGAGAATATGTTCGCGTAAAGAACAGTAATTCTCATGTAAATACATAATTATATGTATATATTGAAGAAAAATATGAAAAGTAATTATTATTTTGACATAATTGTTGTTAGGAATCAAATATAATTTACAGAAGTAAAACGTTTATAATTCTAAACTCTAACATTTGTTGACTTAAATATAGCAATAACCCTTTTCTTCGGATATGAAGCATCCTTTAAATTATTTCAATAAAAACTGATTAATAAAGTTATGAAAGAGGACTCTTGCAAATTTGTTATTTTTTAAAGCCATATATGCTAAGATGATTCTTATTGGTCCTAGTTTTCCTTTTGCTTATCGAACAATCCATTACATACTCAGCTCTTAAATTGCAAGTTCTTCGCGAGTTTCCTACAGGAAAGGCTGAAATCGGAAAGCCGAACGACATGATCTAAGATCCGGGACCCAGGTAAGCCAGATCCGATCTTCGACTAAACGACGACTCGAAATCTCTCGAAGTTAGAGCCGGCTCCGAAGGCCGCCACGCAATAATAGACTTTATCCATGTTTCAAGCGGTATAACGCCGTATAACGTAAATGGCAAATGGACAGGTAGACGAGACGGCGGAGTTGCGGACTCTCGTCCAAAGTTTGAGAGGCGAACTTTCTTCCGCTTAAGCGCGCGCCTCTTGTGATCGTTAAATCGCACCGCCACGCGTACCCGCTCGTATTTCCAGCAGCGGGAACCGTAGCTGTATCGGGGATTTACAGAATCTATCGCTACGTGCGTCACGCTACGCCCCGATACGAGGAATTCTTTCCCGCCACGTTTTCTACGCTCTCGATGTGTATACGAAGGCGATAAAGTTTTAAGGGTGACTTTACAGTCTAGCTGGCGTAGCTATTCCGCTTCCGAGCTTACGAAACCGTAACGATGAACTGCTTTGGTAAAAAAAATAAACATGTCGAGGATAATCTTTTGAGATAATAATTTTTTATTAAAATCGAACGCGCATTAAATTTTTAAAGGAAGTATATATCTATTTTACCCAAGTCAAATTATTAAAATTAATATAAATTATAAGTTATGATAATATACTTATTTTGTTCCTTAAAGATTTTTAATATTTTAGGTTTAAAGAGATTCGTGTTGCCACTATTAAAGCAATCTTGATGTCTTAGTAATCGCATGTAACACCACTTTTACACACATTTATTGAAAAGTATTTTAGTTAAAATATATTATTAATTAATAGAACGCGTGAGAAATTCAATTATTTAAATATTAAAATAATATTTAATTTGCAAAGATTTTTTTTAGCACTTTCTACTTGCAAACCAGGATTATTGTGTCTCTGTATTTTTCTATAAGTTAAAGTCTTAGAAAAATTCTGAAAAAAATTTATGAGGTATCTTTAAACATTCTACTTTACAGATCAATCAAATCATTTTGGGAAAAATTAATTTATAAAAATAATTTTTTAATATGAACGAAGATTAATAATTTGAACGATTATTAATAATTTAATAATTTAAATAATTTTTAATAATTTAAATATTATTTTAATATTTAAATAATTTAATCTCTTATGCGCTCTATTAATTGCGAATATTTTAACTATGATACTCCTTAGAAATATGTGTGAAAGTAGTGTTACCATACGATTACTCAGACATCAAGATCGCTCTAATAATGGCAACACGAATCTCTTTCATTAGAACGAATCTCTTTAATTTTTTGCGTTCACGTAATTACTGAAAGTGAATATTCTTATCGTATATCATGAAAGCAAAACATCTATGTGGCGGAACGCCCAGAGCTGCAAGAATTAACTGCACAAATAAAATTACCGTGAGAGCTAAAAGAATCTGCTCGTGAATTAATAATAGCGAACAATTTTTAGTCCGGCGCAAAGTGCGCCGTAACGAATGCGAGTGGCATTTAATATCAATGAAGTCCTTTCAGTGTCACGAATCCTGAGAGCGCGCCCACTAACGTAACCGCAAAAATCGCGCATGCATTTCCATTGTGTCCCACTCTCCCGAGTCGCGAGGATTTACACGTCGCATTTTGGCCAGCAGGAAAACATGCCTAGCCTTAACGATGGCGCTGTGCCAACGCGATTAATAATCTTCTCGTTAATGCGGATTAAATATATCACGTTGTAAATTACGCGATCGTTACGGAAATGAAAGGGAAAACGGCGAATGTTTTTCGCGCCGTGCGCATTAACGTAAAAAACAAATCGAAATGAATCTACGTGCAGGAACAGGGCTTCGCCGCGAGGGGCATGTAATAAATTGTCTAAAATAGGATTTGAATAATTTTTTTCCTTATCATGAGAGCGGCTTAGGAAACGCGGATATCGGCGTCGGCGATTTCGCCACAAGGTGATAAATTGTTCTTCGAAATATCGAGTGGCCTCGTTGGCGCCTCATTGTGCTGCATGACAATCGCGCCAGAAATTTTCTCCATAATGCAAAATCATGTTTTAATCGTATACACAGTCGATTGCTCTTTTTGCACGTGCACAAAGATTCAAAATTGTCAAAGATAAATTGCATGGAACACGTGAGTGTGTAAGTTTTTATGCAATTTTTTTAAATAGAACAATTAATAAACAATTAACAAATAATAAATAATTAATTAATAAATACAATTAATAAATAATCAATTTTGCTATAATAAGTAATTTAAGACAGTAACATGTTGTAGGCAAACGTAAATAAATTTCCACATATTTGATCGGGAGTAATACACTAAAAATTAAACAGCGAAAGCAAAGAAACATTGCGTTTTTGTGCTGCGATTTTGTCACGTTAACGCGATCATTTATCGAATCTTTATTTGTCAGAATTTGAAAGAGGCATTTTCATGACGGTTAAAACACGTGCACATATTTACCCGTGTACATATGTAGGTGGGATTTTCGGAACGAACCGCGTCGACCGCGACACGGTGGTTTGCGAAAGGCGATTTAATCAAGCCCTCACAGGAGGCTACGTTACACAGATGAGTGCCTGGATAATAATAACGGATACTGTAACTATTAATAAGGATGTTGTTAGCGGTTCTCCACACGACTCACCTGTAGCCTGTCAATACATAATTAACCGTCAAAAATTTTGATGGTTAACTTTGAGTTTAACAAGCAATTCTCACACGACAATGACAGGTGTTCCCGCAAATTTATGGATGTGTACTTATTGGAAAAGACATTAAAATCGATTAGTACACCGTTGGCTAAATTAATTACTAACATCATTCATATCTGTGTTTAGGGAATTGAAATTCATCTGTTATATTCTCCGTAAATATATATATACATGTATTCTATTATAAAAATGACAATTTTTTACATAAAATAATTCTTATTTTAATTTCTTATAACGTAGCAATATTATGCAACAATTAATGATCGATTGAGAATCATGCACATGATCAAATAGAAAATATATTATTTATATTTTAAGATAATTTATCTCTACTGAATACAAAATGTAATTTAATATATTGCTCAAAAAAATAAATATCAAATTAATGCCATTATGTTACAATCATAAATTAATTAATGTCCTATCGTAATAAAAGATATTAAAAATTCTGTGTGATCAAATAGATATAATCTCCGCTTTGTCTGAAAACTGGGATACAATAAGTTTTCAAAGTCACTTTCATAAGATGGTGAAGGGACATTCTATGCAGCGCGTAATAAAGTTTTTTATTCGCGCGAGCCACTTTTATCGCACATATAAGTTTGTTTAATACAGGACATTAGCTTGATGCCACGGTATACTGTATAGTAACGGCATCGTGGACAGAAGGCTGTGATATTGCTCATAACAACATGAAAGACTTGCTTCCCGTTTATGAAGCGCTCACCCCTTTCGCAAAAAAATGGATTTACGTGATAACCTTGATTTATCTCGTTGAAAATAGAGACAGCAATCACGCTACGCTCTTATCACAGAAGCAAATTACTGCTGCGACGCAGTTGTTATAGCATACCTAATTATGCAGCGTAATTAGCTCTACGCGAATCAATTACTACCCTCGATGGGAAAGTCCCGCATAGTAATTCGTCCTGCACGCTCATCTGGGTGATGTTACTGCGGCATCCTACGAAATACGACGAAATACTGTCCACGTTACTGTTTCAGTTCTAATTTATCATTATTGAGAAAACACCTATAATATTTATACCGATGTTTAAGTAATACAATTTATAAATTTATGCACTCTATAATAAAGAATTATAATAAATATTATATTTATATCTATTACATATATTATTTTTTTAAACCCTGCTGCTTTTCTAACATTCATCATCTGATATAAAAAGCTAGAAGTTGTTTTTTTATATATGCATACGAAATAGTAAACAATAGATATTGAAAAATTAAAATTAAATTATATTATGTCAAATGTATTTTAACAACTTAGTAATTGTCAAAAAACAGTAATTTTCATGTTTCAAATAGTTTTTGAATTGCCAAGTTCTTTGGAACACGTTCCAAAAAATAAGGCGCGTTTCATCAACCTGAATTTGTTGCTTGTATCAAGCTTAATTAATAGCTGACCGCAATACATCATCTTTTTGCTCGTATCTATATGTAAATATACCGCTGACGCAGAACTCACTAATGTGTCATTACTTTTTTCTTGCTCGCTTAATGGGAACTGTGACATGAAGTGTATATCATTTTAACAAAACATTTAAAAAAAAATTGATAAAAAATAAGTAAAAAACGACTACAAATTTGTTTAATAGATTTATACTAAGCAGTTTAATAATTACACAACTAATTAATATTATTATATCTAATTTGTTTAATGAGTTTAATAATTATACAACTTATTAAACTGCTTAGTATATTTTTACTAAGCAGTTCAATAATTACACAACTAATTAATATTATTATATCTAATTTATTCAATCTATAAACTCGCGCATATTTTTGAAAAATTTTGATAAATCTTGTAAAACACAATTGATTTACGTTTTCTTTTTTTAATTCAAGAGCATAATTCCTTTAGAGACCTGATTCTAGAAATTTTATTCTTGCGTGTAAAATTTTATCCCATCGCATTCTATTTATAGTATTCTCTCCGCTAAAGAAAAAACTGTGCTACTTTTATCCTATTTTAAGTTTACAGTTCTTTCGCTTCTTGAGACTAACAGACTGTATATTTATTTTTTATCAATTTAGCTCTGTTAACAAAAAGCTTGTCAAATATTGTTCCATTAAGCGAATAATTAAAAAATAGCATGCAACGAACTTAAACAAATTTTAAATAAATAAATTTTTAGCCTGGCGAATGATCGCAAAGTTGCCGAACAAAACTCCATAACGGAATATTCGTCGAGATAGAAAGCGGAGAGGCTTTTTTTGAGCTGTTGCTCGGCTAAAATGAAAGTTTCGCAATTGGCTCGAGTGCCATTCGTATGTTAATTCGATTGAAGTTCGGTTAGCGTTGCTCTGCCTCCGGCCAAGTCCGACCTGAACACATTAATATCCCCTCACGCTTTCGCGTAATGCCCAAACCACTCCTCGCAGTATTCGCAAGACTTTTTTTTCTCCTGCTACCTTCTTCTATCTCGTCATGATCTCTGGCAACTCGTTTCAAACTCGTTGCTTGCTCCCATTATCTGTAATCCCTTGTTTTACATTAATGCGTTAAGATCGTCTAGACATTTTTCATGTAACCCCGTTCTGCTTGCTCAGCCCGTCTCGAACACGAATTATGTTTCGCCTCTGAGAGAGCAGCGTTAACGAACTACAATAAATTACTTTTATGTTTCCACACTATATCTATTTTATGCCGTAAAAGTTATCTGATCGTACTGATTGATAATCACTAATTGTTCTTGATCACATTTTGAAGGTTGTTACACGGAGCGGCTCGCGTCACTACTCGTTTGTTCGAGCGTATCGCGCGAAATGATAACACGGATTTACGGCGCGCTACGTCACAAAAACAAATACTAACATCTTACGCCAATCGTCTTTTTCTCAATCCGAAATATTTAATAGTTAAAAAATAATTCCACGTTTAATACTCTATTCTTTACATTATAAATAAGTTCCTATATGGACTATTATCGTGCATAATGATTAACGTTCATTCAATGATCCATTTGAAGAATAAAGTTTGCCTTCTTTTGATCAAGAAAGTAATTAAATAGAGAAGCTCTATGGAATTCGTGACTGTTTTATTAAGAGTAACGTCTCGCCGCTGCTTCTAATTGCAGCAACCGCCTAATCCTTAAATGAAGAGAATGCTTTACAGAACTGCACAATCCTCTCTCTCTCTCTTTGTCTCTCATATTTTAAATTGATTATACAATTATTTAAAAATAAATTAAAAATGCGTTAAATTATGAAACTTTAAGTTAAAGAATTAGAATAAAATTAATGATAGAAATAAAAATAAATAATGCATATAAAATTAAAACTACCATTTGCGCGATTTTAGTATTTAAAATTTCATTTTATTCTTGATAGGAAGTTTATGTTTTAATCTATTAATATATTTCCGGCAATCCGAGGAAATTATTTAGCACCTGCCAATGGGAAATCACCATGAATTAAGAGATTTTATCGGAAAGGAAACTTTTCCAATAACCAGTGCGCCATGACGGTTCGAACTTCCGCGGAAGGACGGCATGCGTAAACGTTTCATTACGAGACGCTCCATCTTTATTACCGCAACATTGTAAATTTCGAGTGTTTCACCGCGTCTGTTATTCCGTAACAGCGAATCGGTAAAATCCACTCGATCATATTTCCAACTTGCGGAATTCCCGCGAGGAGGGGAGGGGAAAAACTTGTCCAATAAGTCTCGTCACGCGATTTCGAGCTTACCGAAACCATGGGAACGAAGTCTCAAGGAGTGGCCGAGAGTGGTCCCCACTTTCTACTTGCGTGCTGATAAATTTCCGCAGATCAGTTTCGGCATCATCATCATTATCCATTGAAGCTGAGAGATTATCGCGCATTGTGATTCTCGCGTCTCTCTTTATCTCTATACTGCAAAAAGATTATTGGACATTAAGGGCGTTTTAATATGGATAACATAGTCGTTGCACACATTCAAATTTTATATAAATATTTATAATTATGTAAATATCTCTTCGATAATACGATACATCTCTTCGATAAAAATCGAAGGCCGTCTCTATTTATATTTAAATTTTAATCAATCGTGAAAGCTCTCTCTCTTAAGTTAAAAGAAATAACGCAAGGCTCTGCTTTTGTGCGGCTATGTGCCCGCGTTAATTATTTATTACGCTCCGCGATATCGCAAGTTTATGCGTTCAAGTTTATGCATCAATAACGAATCGTCAACTTCGCGACAGCACGGCGAAAATAAAGAGCATCTAGTGTGAAGCGTCGATGGGGCAAGGCTCATTTCGCCGGAAACACAAACTTTCCTCGGCGCGAGGCGGTTACCTAAAGTAAAGTTCCGTGAATTTCTCGTCGCCCGGCGAGACAAAGCGTCCAATAATGACTCACTTTGACTGCAAGTATGTCGCACATCGAGACACAACTCGCGTCTCACAGTTAAACAGTTGCCTCGTTTGCAACGCTGTTCGGACGCGACGTGCGCCCGATCGATCCTCCTTTGAGCAAGCATCCGTAAGACATATGGCATACCGTAAATCATTGAAGCTAATGCAGCATCCGGAAGTATCGGCGCTGACTCGAGAACTGTTAACGAGCAGTAATAAAAATAATTCCTGAATATTGTCGGCGAGTTGACTATAATATAATGGGAGAGAAAGCGATGAAGATGCAATTTTTGCATTAATATCATAGATCAGCTATTTAATTTATATCTTTATATTTCTTTTCTATGTAATCGTATACAGTTTTAAATACGCTGGATTGAATTTTTGTCACTACATAGAAAGGGATCTAAAATTTTTTGCTGGATCTAAAAATAATTTTGTTGGACCATCAAAATAATCAGCAAAATAATCTGTAAAAAATTTTGATATTCTAGCATCTTGAGTTTGAGCGTTCTATATAATTATTTTGATAGGTCAACAAAATTTTCTGATCTGTATCCAGTTAAAATTTTTAATCTTTCTGCAAAATTGTTCTTTTCGTGTAACAGTCCAATTTTCGTAATTTTTTCTAAGAGGGTGAAACCTAAAACGATGAAATCTCTTTCGTCTCTCAAATAACAACGTGATAAGGTATCTTAAATTATCGTGCACGGTGTATTCAGTAAATTTGAATATCATATTCAATCTACGTGAGTAAACTCAAGCTGTTTGAGAGAACATTAATAAACGAGAATTAAATAAACAAAATTAATAGAGAGCATTAATTAATTACATAAATCACAGGCGTGATATCAAGAACTCTGCAGTCTCGCGATAGACGTCGAAAGGATCAGAGCTGTTTACGCGAGATAAAACAAACATTTCAGTGTGACGATTTATCGTAAACCCGCGTATATTTGTGCCTCCCAATCATACGTAAACGATACGATTCGGTACAGTTGCGCCGATACGAATAACATTTCTTACACCTATTGCCGCGGATGCACTGACTGTTACGCTAGGTGTTACTGTTTACGTATCGGATCGTTAAAATACTATTGGGAACGAGTCACTCGGATGTAGTGCGGAAGACTTCCTGCTATTTCGCTACAACGATCGATTAGTCGAAGTTACACCGTGTATTTAGAAATCAAATTATTTCGCCCGACGCTGCTATCGACAGAGCAGAGATACAGAGAGAGTTCGAATTACATTAAAATTATATCTGGAAGTAGACGATAAAGCAATTAATGAACTAAATAATCGAATAAGAATTAAATTTCGTGCGAGGAGTGCTATCGACATGTGTTACTATTAATGCAGGATACTTTACTTAATGCAGGATTAATGCAGGAACATCGGATCTTACTATTCATTTCGGAGATATCTCTCGCAAGTCGAATTTCTTCAATTTCCGTTATTGAATAAGTAAAAGAGAACAAAGGTTGCGTATAAAAGCGAGAGAAACATTTCAGTCTTTTATTCGATTATTGCAAATGTAATACGAGATTCGCGAATACAGCTCATAAGGACCGATCGTTCCATCCGTTTGCAAGCCGTAGATATCTCCAAAGTGAAACTATCGGAGTTATCGCGTGCATACGTACACGCGTTCCCATACTGCGAATGTACCGGCACGCGGAGCAGCGCCGGTACATTAGCAGTCACTGATGTATGCCACAGCATGCACGTTGGATTAGATCCAACGTGGTTCGGCACATCGGTCATATATAACCATCCTCGTAGTTTCGTACGTACTCAGCGTTGTTGGCAATGACTTACAAGTTGGCGAACTCCGAATTCTTGCCGAAAATAGCTGGCGCTTCATTTAACGATTCTCATATATTCATCACGAAATATTTCGAATTCACATTTGCTTTTAAATATATAATTCTTTGTTATACGGCACGAGATAATTTGAAACACAATTCCCATTTTCGGGTTTCGTTAAAACGAGCTTAGTTGCGAGCGCAGCGAATTTGACAAATCAGTCACCCGTGGAATGACAGCGAACGAAGCGTAATGGCGTCGCGGAATCCGCGCTGCGAGCGGACGCCGTCTTCGTTGTGTTCGTACCGTCCGCTCGGCAAATTTGCATCTACGTACCCAGCTATTTGCATCTCGTCCAAAGAGCCGCGGCGGAGAAGTGTCCGCACTTATGGAAATTCAAAGGAATATGATGTACGCGCGATGCCACCTCTCATGAGGATGGTAATGGATTTCAATTCAAAGACGATTCCGAAATCTGCTGAGAGATAGAAAGAGAGAGAAAGAGAAGAGAGAAAGAGAGGAAAGAGAGAGAGAGAGAGAGAAAGAGAGCGCGCGCTTTCAAGTCACTTTGAGCAAAACCGATAGCGACATTTTCCTCGATACAACTCTGCATTGACGTGTGCATCAATGCGGCAGTTTGGAATGCATCAAAGTAGCTTTTTCATTTGTACGCGCCGACGCGTCGAGCATCGTAATTCGCGTAACATTTTTTTTGACGGAAATAACATTTTTTCGTTGGTCAAAAAACATTTCTTTCTTCTTCGGATTTTTTAAACGAAAGTTGAACATATTGGAATTTTGTGTAAATTCGAGGGAAGCAATCATGAAATTTTAGGGTCATCTGATATTAAAGATAATTATTATCTATCGCTCGATATCTCATCTCACTCAAAAAATTTACTATTTCGTCACTCTCAAATATTTTACGAAAATTTATTTTACGAAATTTAACCAACGTTAGTGAACCAGTTAGATTCAGCTTTAACTTGCGTATTTAACTTATGATAGAATTAGAGAGAATTCAAAAGAAGTCACTTAAACTATGAGAGCAAGTTTAATCCAAGCTGATAAAAATAATCATATCAGGATACGCAATTAATTTTACCTTACAAAATCGGTAAAAAGTCAAATAATTTTAAATAATCGTGTTTATCTTTTAAAAGGAACTTCTTACAAGCGTTCACAAAATCAGAGAAGAAATTAGTGGTATAAACGTCAATAACGCGCCAAGCCTGTCGCAGACAGAAGCGAGGGCCACTTAAAATCTCCAGAAGAAAGTCCTCGAAAGGAGGAAGCGTCTCGTCAAACGGATTCCTTTTGTCGCGCCCCGCAGCATCGCAGGGCGCGACATACTACACCGGGAGGGAGATCAACGAGCGGTAGACAAAAAATGCTCTTTCCGTCGCGCAGACAGGGGTGAAATCAGACCGAGCGAGCCCACCCTCGCCGCCCTCGACGCGAGAAGTAATTTGTAGGATCTCGTCCGCCCTTTTTCCACGCCTGTCCCCCGCCTTTTTGCAGCATTATATTCAGCGCGCCGAGGGTGGCGTCTAATCTTGACAGACGGCGACTCGCGCCGTGCTATCTTTAATATTTACACCGCCATCGCGACCGTAACGAGATGGGGAACTGTAACGTCACGCACGGTTATATTGCATTGATACGTGAACATTATCGCGCTACGCGTGCTGCATACATGTGCAATGTGTGCTTGAACATGGAGAATTCCGATATTCAGTCAGGTCTGATAAACCTTCCCCCTAAACTAGAGGGATGAAAAGGGACGCGTAATGATTACGCGTAAAAATGTATTTGTACATAGAACGGCACGTGCAGAGTATCTCATATCATGTATTTTAAAAGGAGAACATTGATATCGCACGTATATTTTAAATGCACGGAAAGAACGATTTTGCTGAGGGATTTAAAATTTTGCTGGATCTGAAAATAATTTTGTTCAAACCTTAAAAATAATTGGCAATGTTACAAAAAATGTTGATGTTCTAGCAACTAGTTTAAGCATTCTATATAATTATTTATTAATTCAACAAAATTATTTTTTTGATCTCTTTTCAACTAAATTTTTAGCAAAACCGTTTTTTCCATGTGACTTTAATTCTCATATGATCACGAATTATCTGACAAGGATGCAGCAAAATTTTATGAGATTGATTTGAGATTCGATTGAAAAATCGGCAAAACTATAAACTTCTAATAATTATTCTTTCATTTTTTGCTTTAAAATCCGCCGAGAATTTTCGATTTGCAGGTGGTACCGCGCACGGAGCAACAAATATCCAAGAAAAATCGCGAACGGAGCCAGTATACTTCCAAGCCGCGAATTTATCCTTGTCGCAATGTGTTAAGTTCGAACATGAGTACTCTAAGATGGGGCGAGATGCGAGGCGATAGGGAAGAGATGGAGCAGAATATAAAGCAGTGGCGCACAACCACAAATCGTTTATTAGGATTACTCCTGTTTGAAACGTTGCATTTCTGATCCTCGTGTTCTCGAATAAAGAAGTCAGTTTCATCGATTACTCGCGCGTTCTCAAATTTAACTTTCGAGATGTATAAAGAAAATTACGTCACGCTAAACCTGAAGTTGAACAAAATTCATGAATATTTTAGCAGTTGAAACGCAACGGTCCAAATGATTGAACTTTCTTTTTGTCACTAAATTCGCTTAAGATAAGCCATGTTGCACAAGCTTGAATGAGGATGAAAATGTGGCCGCGAGCTTTGCTGAGGAGGGTTGCGCGTCACTGACACAGAGGAGGGCACGGAACTCAGGGTAGCTCGCGCGAGAAATAATAATGCAAATGAATAACGTCGCCGTGCCAGATGGTAATGCGATTTAACGTTCTCCCCATTCCAAAGGGACACGAAGGGCAGGTTCCGCCCAGCTTTCTCTCCACTACTCCCTCTCCCTACCCTTGTCCTTCTCTATCTATCTATTTATCTGCCCCTCTCGCGATTCGACTCGTACGTAGCGGATAATGGCACGTAGCCAGAACAATCGCCAGCCGCTAAATTTCAAGTCAACAAACACGGGCGCATTGCCAAACGTTATCCTGCCAGTAGAGTCCAGGAGGGACTTTTGTGTCCGCTACGCCGCCAACGATTTCGTCGTCGTGAGATTTGTTACCCGAAAACGGCCAATCTCGGGAGCTCTAATTATATTCATCGCCACTTAGCTTGCCCATTGAAGCGAGAGTGCCGCTTGTGAACCTCCCGGTTGTCTCGCCTTGATGTCTTCTTAACCATCCACGATTAGCTACACAGAAATAATGGTTTTATTTAAAAATTTAGTTACATAAAAATCTGAAAATAATTTTGTTGGATCATCAAAATAATTAAGTAAGATGCTCAAGCTGATTGTCAGAATATCAACACTTTTTGCGGCACTGATTATTATGCTTGAGCTATATAATTATTTTGATGGCCTAATAAAATTATTTTCAGATCTGTATCTAGCTAAATGTTTAGATATTTCAACAAAACCGTTTTTTCCATGTGCATTGGAGTATCATTTTAGTTTCATTTATACTTTCCTTTTGCTAATTTTTGAATGAATTTGTGAATTAAGTTCTTTGTTCTTCTTTTTGAGAAAAATTTTTCGATTTTCTTATCCTTTTTGTTATTAACTATTAAATTGTGATTTATGTGATTTATTTTTGACAACAATTAAGTTATCAACAACAAGATTTTCTCAAATTTAGATATAATTTCTAAAAAAATTAATATAAAACATTGCACAATTTTTACAAACAAAAAAAGAATGTTAAAAACATTAAGGAAAATTAAAGTATTATATATAGCTATTTATATAGCCATTTCTATCTTTTAAGTATGATAAATGAAACTATAATGTACCTTAGTTTATTTATTAAAAATAAGTAATTTTACGTAAATTATTATGATGAATCACAAATATTTAATTGTATACATATATACATACATACTAAAATTACGAATAAAAATAATAAAGATAATGCGAATACAAGGATAAAACTTAAATATATGTAAAATAGTATCTGAAATTTATTATAATTTTTATTTATTATCTGACTTTACACCATATATAGGATGCAATTAGTTTATACCAATTATATTATGTATTGTAATGTAATTTAAATTATAATTCTAAAAAAAGAGAAAGAGAAAAGAATATATTTTATTGTATTATTTGTATTGAGCTAAACTAATGTGTAATAACTTTTTGTACAAAACATATCTTATTTAAAAATTTATTACAACTCGCTATCTTTAATTATGCATTGCTTTCATTATAACTGTCCTATGCATTATTACATAAATATCAGACAAGCAAGGATTTTCCACGACAATGTAATTATTTGGCAGGAATGAATTACGTTTCAACGAACAATTATTGATGACAGCGATATAAATTTAAAATTGCGCGATCTGATTGCGGTAATTACGTAACGTTATTCAATGTAGCGAACGATGAATAATAATTTATTATAGATCTTCTTTAATTTTTAATACAGTTCCGTGAAGCTTATAGATTATTTTCAATATAATATTCAATTTTTTAATCAATATAATTATGCTATGCACATCAAGAATTAATTAATTTTTTCCTTCGTTACTGATATTTTTATAAGATTAAATGTGATTTTTAATAATTTATAAATAATTATTAGTGTGCAAAATAATATTACAAATATGTACAATATGACAATTGATAAAATTGGTGTATAAGAAGTGCATAAAATCTATGCATTAACTATGTTTTTAAAGTTTTTATAATTACGTCAAATTTTTAATTATTAGCCGGTACATACATCTTATCTATTTTAGAATCTTATCTGTTATAAATGTTTTCTACTAGTTCTCGACTTAGAGGTCATATTTATTCGCATGCTATCTTAGCTACATAGGGATCTCCACGTTCTTGACAAAATTTAATTTTCTCATTAATTCATAATTGAAATTGATTTCTGTTAAATGGCCAAGCTGAGATTATTAATCGGATTCAATTGTTATAACGATGACTTTGTGTTCTCTTCGGCTCAGAGTGGTTCATAATGGTAAGGAAGTTGATGACTCTAAAATGGTAATGGAACAATCGCTAAGATCAGTTTCACAGTTCTGCAGTTTGTGTGACAATATATAATAAATACATTATCTAAAATGTTATTTCGGCATTGGTTTCATTTAGCTTCATTTTACTGTCGATTATAAGTAGAACTTAGTGGAAACTTAATTGTCATTATTGCAATGCAACAAAATATTCTTTAAATTGAAACTCAAGTGAAATAAAAAAAGTAATATATGAATAACACAAATAAGTAGAGAAGCCTATATGCTCAAGGCTCGATCTTGCATGAAAAAAACGGTTTTGCCGAAATATCTAAAAATTTAGACAGCTTTAGAAATCAGAACCAGAAATTTTGTTGAATCATCAAAGTATGTAAAACACTTAAACGTTGATGACAATGCTGCAAAAAGTTTGAACATTCTATCAACAAGTTTGAACGTCCTATATAATTATTTAGTTAAACTGTAACTGTATTATTTAGTTAAACTGTAACTGTAACTGTATTTAACTAAATTTTTAGATATATTTTAGCAAAATCATTTTTTCATATGATGTCTAAGAATATTTTTATGTAAATTTTAAGTACATTTTCCAGTCCTACAAATTACGTGCCGATTACTGTCAGACTTGAAACACAAATTAAACTGAAGATCTTAACTAAAAACATTCTTGATCAATACCTGATCAAACGCATCAAAAGACACAGTGAATATCTGTCTTTTCTCAAAGAGGCTGAAAGTAATAAGGTCATTTAAAATGGAGAAAGGATCTTCGTATTCGATGTTACCATTCAGTAAAAAAATATGAATTTTCTCGCCGAAGCAGAAAGAAGACAGAAAAGTACAAGGATATTTCAGTTAAATTGAAGAAGGAATTTCATTTGTAATGCACAAATTGTGCCAATTGTAATAGGTTCTAAAGGAACACTAAAGAAACGATCTCAGAGTTAAAGCAGCTAAAAATTTAAAAAATCGGATTGATTCACAATATCATTGGTAGCTCTACGGGGCTCAATTGAAATTGCGAACTCCTTTATGGATCTCTACTTAACTCACAAACACTCATATATTGAAATTGAACAATCTCTCCAATATGTTTAGCCGGAGATTTGAAGTTGGCTGGCCTTGCAACATAGGAGAAACAGAGGTGATTGCCATTACTGCAAATCGAGTTCCGACTCGGATAAGCTGATTTTTTTCTCGGACATTGTGAGAGAATGGGTATCCATATTTATTTATAATTTAACTTAATACGATCACTGGGTACCTATCCCAGGAAATCCATCCAAAATTGGCGTAGAATTAAATATTCATTACGAATATTCTTAATGAATAAATCAAATTAAAAAGGAAAATAATCATTAAGAGCCAATGGATATCAGTGTGTAATCAATAGATATTTATTATTAAATTAACAAAAATATTGCAAATGTTTCGATCACATTGATAACGTTAATATGAATATTTATTTACTGAAACATGGGCAATGTTTTAATAAATAAATGCAACATGGGTTTGCATTACGCAAGCACGCTGAGTTATGAACATAAAATAAATGGTACAGTCTACACAAGTATAACGCTACATATACATGATAAATATTAAAAAAATTTTCAACACGACGTCATATTCCAAATTGTTTAAAATTGCACGAAAAAAGCATATTATATATTTATCAAGTCAAAAATTGATAAAAATTAAAGTCGAAGAAGCTAATTTAATTTGTGTTATTTATCACATAAATAATGATAAAACATCAAAATTAGTTGCTTTAAAATAAAAATTCGTCTTACCAAGATACGCTTTTCGCAATGGTTTCATTGAGTGAATTCTTGAAATTGTCGTCGCTTTCTATAGACCAATCTATAGACCAATAATTTCGAATCTTATCGTTTTCCTCTCTTCTGTTAGTTTGAAAATTTACGACGTATATTATATATCAATAAGAATAATATTAAAATATCTATAGCATTATCGGAACTGAGACAAAAACATTATTAAATAAGATTCTTTAAAATGCGATATCTTAATTGCTGTAACATATCGGATATGTATTGAAAGTAGGACGTAATTTAAATTTCGGAAGGTGCTTATAATCATATTAATAAAATATTAATAAGAAATTATTTTTCAGCAGCTCGTACGTCTTCATTTCTTTATGACTTTTCGCGTTCAATTAGGTAGAATCAATTATGCACTTAGAAGAAAAAAATGCGATGAATTTTACTTTTATTTCAACATTAATTATTATTTAATTGTCAAATGATGCAATAAATAAATAATACGTATTTTTTTATGTTAATAATGATCGGGCTTGTTGCTTATTTAACAAGTCGATGCGTCTTTAATTGACAACTGACAACTCTTTACTATCTATAATTCATGACGAATGAATAATTTCGTTCGTAATGATAATGGATGCCTATATCAAATTTATAAGTACTTGGAAAAGAACCTCCGTCAAGTCAGTCTTCATCATATTGTGTAATATTTTAGAGTTCAAGTTTTATATGAACAACTTTCTTAAGTAACTTTAACTTGTTTATATGTGGTACATCTTGCCGTACAATTTTCGCAGAAAACTGTATCTGGATAATTGCGTTAAGATTTACGAGCTTGCAGACTTTATACATGCTACACCGGATTTTGATCGTTTCATAAATCTAGCGCGTATTCTGCTTTAGCGTGCGCTTACAAACGATTCTGTCTCAGGTAAATGGACGTTCTCATCGTCGCAGACGATGTGCAGCAATATCGTTTCGCTCATATCTCTTTATTGCCGTTATGCCAATAAGTCCGTGGATTACATTCGAGATATAAGAATATTGCGACTTAATTTCAAGATACCAAAGGGAAGAGTAATAAGCAAAAATAAAACGTGCAAAGCGACAATAAATGAAAGCCGCATCTTTCTGTTTTGCACTTGTGCCTATGGATAACGTTGTAATAACGAAAGTTCTCTAGTGCTTAATCGTCATTCAGCTTTCGCAAAGAGAATATTGAGATTATATTCGTATAGAAGTTTCACCTATTTTAAGCTTCACAGAATTAAATTTCCAAACACAAATAAATAAAAAAAAATTAATTGTTCTTCCAATATGGTTGAAATGTAGTTTTCTAAAAATGCGATTTGTTATATAATGCAATTACAAAGAGAAATAATCTTGTCGAGATATTTTATTGTTAATTTTTCTTTATTGTTAATGTCTTAAATAAAATGTACAAAAGATGAATATTTAACATGTTTTTCTCAGGATAGATGCACGCTATTTATGCGCATCCATTTCGAGATAGCCTCTATGTTTTCGCTTTTTCTTACTAGTAAAACCGCAGTCGACATTAAAACTCGAGCCGCTGCAGCATAAGCGCGTTGAAGCGCAATGTTTCATTATGTAATCCGACACGCACATACGTTCTAGCCGTGTCTTGAAGATTCGATTCGGGATATCTACAAGTGTGTGTGTGTGTGTGTGTGTGTGTGTGATGATCTAGCTAAAAATATAATTTACTAAAAATACAATTTGTTTCGAAATATTTACAAGTGATGATTGATTTAATTAAAATTATATAATTTGAAACTTCTAACAAAAATAAGCAATAGTCTTAATTGAATAATTATTCAATGATCATTAAATTTTTATCTTGTTTTAAATAAACATTCTATTAAAAAGTAGATCACTTATTTTTACACTTATTTTTTTAGCTTGAATTAATAATTGATTACTTCAACAAATAACTTAAAAATCGAAGAAATGAATGGTTACAAGTATTTTTATCCATTTGAAACAGAAATAGTAAATAACGGATATAACATATTATAGAAGGACGATATTATAAAATATTATTTTAAAATTTTTTTAAAAATATTTTGTTTTACTATTTTCTATTTTTTATTTTTATTTTTATTTTGTGAAACGATGATGTTTCACACATAATTTTCGGAATTCGAAGCTATTTTTGCCGTGTCAACTTCAGAATGAAGTGCAAGCCATTTTATATATATATATATATATATATATGTATATGGATGCGCGCTATATATCATCGCGATACATAACTTATGAGGAAATAGAATTTCGCGTCTATTTCGTCTGGACAAAGGATATCTCTTCTCTGTATTTTTTGAAAGCTCAGATTCAAACTTACGGGCGACGTACGTCCGCGCCCCGAAAATCGACAAAACCAGCGGGTTTCCGCTTCCAAGAATTTCTGAACGAAACTATTTTATCTGTTCTACCATTATACCGTCTGTTCTGACGTCCACAGATAAATGGCTCTCTTTGAATTCCCTACAGCAAATATACGAAACAATAAATTTATGTACATCGCAAGATCGTTCTCTAATATTTTTATTATTATACATGATTTTAAAATAATGACGCTAGGGGCTAATAAAATTGGCGATTGTTGCAAGATTGCCTATGACAATATTAAATTAATGCTCTGTTAAATTAATAAATGTTAAATTAATAATCAAGAGTTTATCATAAATTGATAGCGGAAATTTTCTGTCTTGAGATTAATTTTGAGTAAAATTTATTAAAATTTTAAGCAGAATTTTTTTTTAAGCAGAACTTAATATCAAATACAAAATTTAGTTTAAATAAAATTTAGGATAAAAATTGTTCTTTTTCAATTTTTTTATATAATATCTTGTTTATAATATATATTTATACCTGCATTATATTTGCAATCTTTCGGCTGTATTTAAAAATATCGAATCACTGCTTTCCTCTGTCTAGATATATTAATAGTATCAACATTTATTAGTAGTATCAATTATATTAGAAACAAAACTGTGAGCACGACTTGGCTTACCATATTACAGCCAAGCGACACTGTTCGTGAAAAAAGACACACGGACACATACACGTAGACGCACGTAAGACGACAGACAACATAAGAAAAGCAATGAGAGGGTATGAATGCGCAATACATTATCCTAAAATTACGAGGATCGTGGGTCGGTTAAATCGCCTCGATACAATTTGAAATTATGGCAGACGTTGGCGGTTTAGCTCCACCGCACATGTGTATATATGTGTACATATGTGTGCTCCAGTTATTCCCTTTTTCTTCTCCAAAGAGGATAAGCTAGAAACAGCTCCCCCTCCTTCCGCACCGAGGCGCAGTCCCCGTCCTGGGAAAGGGGTGATAGAGGTGGACGATGTGGGCTGGGCGTCAACGGGAAGAAACTGGAAGTTAAAACGTCGGGCGTCGTAAATTCCGTCGCTCTAAGGCCAAGAAATCGAAAACTATTTCGCCACGCCCCATAGATTACATTGTGAAACTCAAAGCAAACGGAAGAAAGGGCGGAAAGGGGAAGGAAGGGGGGTGAGGGACGGTGAGAGATCGAAGTTGGTGCTGCTTCCCCGGAGGTGGAAAACGAACGCAAATAAACGATCGTCCGGAAGTTATTGGTGACCCTCTTCGCGCGCGTTGTAGCGCCCGCGTCTAACTCGTAGTTTATTAAGTGCGACACTTCTTAGCTACCGCGCGCGCCGGACGAGCGAAACGAGGGAGAGAGCTTTCCTTCGAAAGTCGATGCATCACCGGCGCGTGTTCCACTTTCCTAGAGGAGAGCATTGCCGCCGGCAATGCGCACGATTGACCCGCGACGAATCCCAGACCCGTCTGATTGTACGTAACGAAGTTCCGTCGCATTCATTTCGCTCGGGGAGGCGATTGAAAGCGGTACAATTTCCGTCGTCCTCTTCGACACGATGGGAGAATTTACGCGCGTATCTTCTTTCATTTTTCTCTCCGTGTAGACGCTCAATTAAAAAGTGATAATTCACGATAGAAAGAATCGTAATGGATCACAATATAAATAACAGATTGTTTCGTTCTTTTTCTGATAACTTTTCGTTATTAAAGTTTTCATTAATTCACGTTAACATTTGCTTTCTGTCAGTAACCTCTGTCTTTGAATTTGCTGTTATATTGTTCTGTTATCTGTAACTTTGCCTTTAAAGGATCAATATAACGATAGACACACGATGTTCCACGATTAGTATCAATCTGTCGGTCTTCTCGTCGCTATTATATGCGCATACGTCAACGTAACTTTATCCTTGATAACGAAAGCAATGTTATCAAGCACGAATGAGAGGAAACTATCTGATTAGGAAATTTCATCTGTAATCTCTCTTTCTTTCTCTAACACACAACGCTTAAATAATTAACAAAGTTTCGCAGTTGGAGAGATAATTTTATCACGATACGACATTGTTCACAAATTACAAAACTGGAGTTTCTAAATAACAAATATTCAAGTCTTGACACGAGGAAAACAAAGGCCAGAATTTTTCATTAAAAAAAAAATCACTGTAGACATAAAGTCAATCAATCTTATTACTTTTTTCAGAGAAAACGAAGGAAAGATGGAGAAATAGTTTCTGCTTTTATCATATTATTCACCGCAATGCTACATTTCTTTCATATTTCTTTATCAACTTCGTAACTCGTGAAGTATTACACCCTTTAGTCACCCGGTAGGCTTTCCTCTGTTTACGTGAATTTATCGCTGAAACTTTAAAGGCGATGTAGGAATGTAAACGTTCGAGTGCGCGAAGATCCAACTAGGTCTTTTCCGCGATGCAAACAAGCGCTGTTTGCTATGAAATCGGTACGACATTGTTCACGGGAGGACATCGTAACGACCAAATGGCGCGATCGCTCAGATAGTATAGATCGCACGCGAAAATATACTCGCCAGGCCGAGTGCCGTGGCCAGTGAAAAATCACGTTATTATCTAGCTAGTGCGGCGAAACAATGGCCATGCGTGCGCCCTCGTGACAAATTGCGGTATCGTAAAACGAACAAGTATCGCCCGTTATCTTGACAAGCTTACTTGGCTACGTCCATTCTGAAAAATTGACCTTAGGACCAGATTGTTAAGAATCTAACCGAGATCGAAATATCCTGTTTTGAAATTTTTACTTTGACCTATATGTTACAAAGAGTTGGTGCAGAAATGTATCATGTAGCTTAAAAGAAACCGGAATTTTTTTGAACGAATTATTGATATGAAGCTTTTCTATATATTTTCAAAAAACTGATGTTTATTGTAACCGAAAACTTAAAATAAAAATTTCTTTTAACCTTTAACCGGACAAGGGGGAGTCTCAGAGGTCTAGACAGCATAATTTTTTGCGATTTTTTTTTGGTTTTTCTTTTAAATGTTTTGTGCGCGTGGCATTAAATTCTTTGACCAACGAAATTTGGTAAGCATAAGTTTTTTGATATTAAAATTTTATTTCAAAATTTATCTGAAGAATAATAGGGGTCTCTGAGGTCTGCAAACTGCTCGCTAATATTTTCTACCCTATAGTTAAAGATTAAATAAAAATAAGTAATGCCAGAATAAATTCACATCGATAGCAAAGTTGAGATATACAGCATAGAGGAAACTACTACCATTATTTTTTAAAGTACATATTACCACCTGTAGAACATGCATTTCACGATCGATCTATCTATGTACACAATCTTCAAAAGATTCTCAAACTATTTCAAGACTATTATGTCCCAAGAATTTAGAAGTGTATAAAAAATGTCGGTCAGACTTGATGACATTCCCCGATCATTGAACAATTTTTAATATAATTAAGATTATATATAAAAAATTGTAAGAAGTAAATTTTAATAAATAAATCAGTCAGATTTCTCTAAAGAATTAAAAGAAATTATATGATAATACGTATTTTTAATCAAATGTTATCTATAAATATTTAAATAATATTTAATGAAATATTAATATTATAATTATATACACGAAAAGAACGGTTTTGCTGAAAGATCTAAAATTTTAGCTGGACGATTAAAAAAATAATTTTATTGAATTAAAATAATTAGATGTTAATGTAGAACCAGTTGCTAGAATATTTTTTGCAGCATTGCTCATTGTTTTTAAGGTTCCAAAATTATTTTGATAGTCCAACAAAATTATTAGATCGTGTATAAATAATGTGAAGAACGATTTTGCTAAAATATCTAAAAATTTAAGTAGCTACAGATCTGAAAATAATTTTGTTGGATCATCAAAATAATTTTATCGAACGTTCAGACTGGTTGCTAGAAATTTTTTGCTCATTATGTTTGAGCGTCCTGCATAATTATTTTGATAGTTCAACAAAATTATTTTCAGATCTGTATCAAGTTAAACTTTTAGACACTTCAGCAAAATTGTTCTTCCCGTATACCAAATTAACTTAAAGCGTGTAGAATCCAAATAAAGCTATACTACTTTGCTGATGTCAGCAGTTTCTTGTGTCTAATACGTTAGCGATCGTGCAAAGATATAATAACGCATTTTCCTCTCTGTTGTTGCATAAATTTCTACATTTAGAACTCTAGGTGGTTGATTTATGAATCCTTCTACAACGGGGAAGTACATCAGAGAGAGTTTCCCTGGGTCCGAAATTATGCAATAATTATGCGTTGATTAAAGAAGAGCCACACTGTTAAAACTTCCTCGACCATCGTAGTCGCAATGCAACGCGAATGCTAACGAAGACGTTACTTAGAAATAAGGAATAGCAATTTCACAGAAATGCACACGTGTTATCTTTACGCATTTCGCTTCACGTTTAATCGCAGTAAAGGAATTCTGAAAGCGCTTAAAACGCGAAAGCGGAACAGATGAATCATGTTCAAAGTTTAAATATATATTAACATTTATAAATTCCGTTTATTTTACCGGAATCATTGAAATAGCACGGGATAATACCGAGTGTGGATAAATTCATAAAATATTTTAAATTGCTCGAGGTAAATTGTGGCAGCAGTAAAAGTATCCATTACAAGATAAAGTGAATGATAAACGAGCAGAAGCGTCGCTTTCTTTGTGAGAAAACTACTTTCTTGGGGAGATACTTGCTTCCGCTGGCGCGATACATTTTGCGAATCGTTAGTTTGCAACAAGAGCCTCGAAGAAATCAGATAACTTTCTCGTGCGCTTCATCACCAAGACAGAAGTCTTGAAGAAAACGTGAAGAGCCGTGTATAGGGTCGACGGAAAGTTGATGACGCGGATCTACGAAACAGGTCTATTAGATGAATTCGAGCGAAACGAACGGAGGAAGCGGAATAAGCTAACACGAACATATGACCGTCGTCTGCCTTCAATATCAACGCATCATCAACGTGAAAAGCAGCTGACCGTAAAAGACAATAAGAAATATCAAGAAGTATCGTCGATAACAGGCGGAAATCGAGAAAAATACGGGATAAAAAACAAGAAGAAAGCACGTGTGAAAGAAAAAGAGAAAACCGTAACATATATTTTGATTTAAAAAGATATAAGATGTGCGGAGACAAGAATTTTGTAATCATCTTTAATTCCAAAATTCTAGCAAAATTAAATTTCCACGATGAACTCGAGAAGCTATATTCGAAGCTTATTTGCGCACTAGCGACGCAGAAAACTTTATATCTCGTGTATTTATTTCAATGGTTTTATTTTACTGTCTGTTTTCAATTTTCCTTTTCTATCATGTAAAGAATATTTAGGTCAATCTTCAGAATGTACAAACTGCATCACAAAGGCGGAATGAACGAGACTCTCACTGTTACAGAGCGTTTCTCTCTTGTTTACGAGCGCAATCGCGAAAGGATCAAATAACTTTCCCCGGATTCCTCGTCACGTCGTCCGGAGTGATCAAGGAAAAGAACGCCAGTCTGCAAGTTGAATTCCACCGAGAAGAAAATAAAAACTCTAAGTGATCTGCAAACTATGAATACCGCGATAATGCAGATTGTCATAAATTCAGTTTCGAGATGTTTGTCAATTTATTGTAACACAATTTTCACAATTTTCCTTAGGATAACGGTCTTTTTCATTAACTTTTTTCACTAATTGCTCGAAGAAAAATGATGAACAATCTTGAATTGAATTCTGAAATTCTTTCTCTCGTAGCAATGCAATGAATAAAAATCGAATAAAATTGAAAAAAATAATCGAAAAAAGAATAATTTTCAGCAAGACAAATCATTTTTTTTCACATCTTTTTCTTATATCAACTCTTGAAAATTAGACCCCAAATGTCATGTCTTAGTTAATCATTTTGCACATTCAGCCAAGATTTATTTCTGCGATCATTTCGATATCGCGACACGCAGATAACTCGACGCTTTATCAAATATGCGAAACTATCGATTAAATATACGATTTATTTTCTATGGAAATCGAAGGATATCCGGATAGTGCAATGCATGATTTATCGCGCGCGTTGGAGCAGGATCTTTTTCGCGAATTTTTCATCTTTTCGATCATAGAATGCGCGAATTTTGCATGCTCAAATCTTGTACTGATTTGAGTGCAGTGTCAATGCGTGTGCCAGATTGCACGCATTATGTGTGAACGTAGGAATATTCAGAATATTTTTATCTGCACAGATCACATATTCCCGCGACACACATCATGACATTATTACGGTTCTCATAAATCGGAAAGATTGTTACATACAGTCACAAAATGTTACAGATTGTTTGGGCTACGCGCATAAAATTTTAATTTATTTTCTTCTTATTAAAAAAATAAAAGATTAATTTCTACTAATTATTTTTTATTTTCACTTTATACCGCGTTGAACAATTTTTTCCCTTTTCATTTATATATATATATATATATATATATATATATATATATATATAAAATTTGCTCTTAAAAAAGGCATGTAAGAGATTTAATTGTTGCCACTTTCTCGCGATGATGATTAGTTTTCTTGCTTTCTTGTTCAGTTTATGCTGCGAGAATAACTGTCAGTGCAGTATTTTGACAGTTCACAAACGTCAAGTTGTCGTGATTGATTTGTTTTTGTAAAAAAATTAAAAAGTTAAATAGCGCGCACGTAGCAAATACCTTTTATGTGTGTATGTATGTATGTGTGTGTATCAAATTATAAATAATATATGCTAATATATTACTTATGTGTAGGTACTACTTACGCTACTTTCTTTTGCTCTTCCGCCATAATTAAAACATGAACTTTATACAAAAATAAATAATTCATTAAATATAATTTTATCATTTCAAGTCGGTGTCTAGTTGAGAGACTTATCAATCTTATATAAAATGATAAATTTATGTAACCTCTAATGTTCTGTATAATCCGCTATGTATAATTCATGTCATGCCGCATGACCTAGTCCGGAGCTGCAATACAGTCGCATCGTACGGTATGGCGGACATTCTTACAGTATGACAAGTACGTTAGTCATGAAATAAGTGTGTGTCCTGCTGCAATATACAGCACAACAACGTGTCTTCGTGTACAACGGATATAACTCGTATATCACGCCTTTGATCGTATGCATGGTTGTTATATTACCGCTATGAGGTATCACGCAATCGTAGAGATGAAATGAATGTGATTGAGTCACTCATAATATATATGCGCGACTATAATTATACGCTTTCGTACAAGAGCTGCAAGCTCATCGCTATTCAAAATAGCGACAGGCGTGTGCAAGAACTTTGCGTTCAGGAATCATATCTCTCGAGCACGTCATAACGAACACCAACGTTACATAACCGCGGGCGAAACTCGTTTCTTTTATACGATTGTTTAACGTTCGCCTAACTGCTTTCTTCTCTGCGTTACATAAAAGATTTTTAAACGTACAGTGACGAAGAAAAGAAACGAAAATTTGTTATACGAATATATGAAACTCTAAGCAATTGAAAAATCAAGAAAAAGTTCTTCATAGCAAAATTAATTTGTGCTCCGAAAGAAATTACACGTCTACATGAAAATAACGATTTTGTTGAGAGATCTAAAATTTTGCTGAATACAGATCTGAAAAGAGATCTATAATTTTGTTGGAACCCTAAAAATAATAAGCTATGCTATAAAAAATTTTGATATTTTAGCAACTAGTTTGAGCGTTCATATTATTATTTTGATAGTTCAACAAAATTAATTTTCTGATTTATATCCAGTGAAAATTTTAGATTTTTCAGCAAAACCGTTCTTTCCGTAATAATAAAGATGCGTACATCGTCGCCTTCCGTTATATTTTTCGCTCCTAAAAAAGATGCTTTTGCACCATACATGTCCAGAATATCAATATCCGGGCATGATGTTTATACCTTAATCGTATGCATGGTCGACCACCAAGAGACTTGGCCGCACGTGTCGCCAGGCTACAAGGTCGTACCGATAATATTACTCCGCACACTTATTCGTGTCTACAGATAAAACGAAAATATGCAGCGTCATGGAACCAAGATAACGCGTTCAACATATTCGCAGAAACGTGATTTGCAGAAACGTCAGAAAATTGATCCGACATGACGAATGAAATGTACAGGTATCGACTCTAGGTTGTTCTCATCGTAATCAATTGTATTCGTAGTTTATCTGATTTCCTATTGTTCCGAATGAATCACGATGCTGATATTGAAAATAGTGATAGATACTGGCATACAGAAAATTCGCATTTAGAAGTTACGTCTCTTTAGCGTTGATGGTTATAGATGAAGAGTTATATCTCCAATACATAAAAAGAATGATTTTGCTGAAATATCTAAAAATTTAGCTAGATATAGATCTGAAAATAATTTTATTTGGACCATTAAACTAATTTTGTCGTAATGTTCAAATTGGTTGCTAGAATGTCAAAATTTTTTGCAGCATTGCTCATTATGCTTAAGCGTCCTACATAATTATTTTCATAGCCTAGCAAAATTATTTTCAGATCTGTATCTAAATTTTTAGATAACAATCGTTTTTTCCGTGTAGAAAAAGCAAAATCAAATGATATTGCTAAGAATGAAATTCTATTCTCTAAAAATTTGTCTATTCTCAAAGATTTAATCGAGAAAATAATATTTTTATTGGACGGATTCGTACTCGTTGTCTAAATATATTTTCTCCTTGTTTGCGTTTGTATATAAACTTTTTGTCGCGTGTACAATTATATGTCTTATCTAAATACCTAAATATTCGCTTAATAAACCAAACTTTCCCTAGTCAGCTGATCACATGTTTTATCGTTACGGCTCTTCCGAAGTTCGTAAACTACTCTCTATAATTTACTTAGATTTATTTTATTGTCTTTCCCAACCTTTTGCGGGGCATTTAAACTCGACCGTATGTTACGATCCGACTTTAGTGTCGCTCGAGCGTGCTCAAATGTCTCGAGACTTTCTCGATTGCCGTATGAGCTTCGCTCGCATTCGCTCGTATAGCGGTGGACAAAAATGTAATTTCGTGAGTAGAAATATCCGAATTTTTCCTCCACGTCGACTGATTTATCGCCATAGCGTTGGAACCGAACATGGCACCGATTCCCACCGAATATACTGTATTTCGAGCTTTAATTTGATTGTACGGAATTTCAGCATGAGAAAGAAAGAGGAAACGGATGCTGTAACGAGAGACACGAGAATGGACGCGATGAGCGCGTGAGAAGGAGGAAGATCAATAATCAACGGACCAACGTAGAAAATCGATGCCGCGCAGAACGTGACACATCCGGTGTATCGGGAAACTAGAGGCTACACGGATCTTCAAATGGAAACAAATGAAGGCGAATCGCATGAGTACCGAGCAGTAGAGACTGCGGATGTGTATTCAGATGCGGCAAGAGAAAGAGAGAGAGAGAGAGAGAGAGAAAGAGATGAGAAGCCGGATGTTGGCCGTTACGTTTTGCTCGTCCATTTTATTGAGCAAATTTGCATGTACACGATAACGATGCCGTGACTTTTGCTCATATTTAACACGTCGGCGAACAATGGATATAACCGTTATAGCGAAGTTTATTTTGCGTTTATTTTGCTACGTAAGTATCCTCTTGTACCAAACTATGTTTCCTGATTTTGGTATAACGCTTATAATTGTTATGCTCCCCATTCCTTTACTTTTTTGCACATATTAAAATTGAAAAACAAAATAATATTTGATATTTTCTGATCTAATTTCTGACTTTCAGACAATTTTATTTTTATTTTCGGAAACTTTCGTGTATAATATTTTTTTATATGAATCCATAATTATTTTCAATATGAATACATTGAAACATAATAAAATGTTAAATCTTAAAGATATTTATTATTTATTATTATGTATTTAATTAAATTATATAATATGTTTATCATCATGTTTAAATTAATTAGTTATATCACGAATTATGTATTAATTGTTAAAATTACAAAAGCTAATTATACAAACCAGCATGACTCTCACTATTCATAGAGAAAATGTAATTTTGAAAAAACTTTAAGCCCTGCACAATAGAGAAACAGGAATTAAGAATAGATAAAAATATTAAATTTTGGAAATAAAAAATTAGGGATAGAGATTAAACATAATGCACAATGGACACAAATAAGTATAAGGTACAGTTTATATAATTTATGCGTTATGTTTAATGTGTTATGTCTATTCCTAATTTTTATTTCTAAAATTTGATTTTTATTTATTTTTGTTCCTAATTCCTGTTTCTCCATTGTGCGCAGAGCCTAATATTTTTTACGGAGCAACAATATTTATTAATTTAAATTCTAAATAATCGCGACTGAAAACGGACAACTTGGACAAACTGGAGCATCGCGGGTGGGGCGAAAGGACTTGCAAAGTTGGAGAGTGGGTCTCCATTTCTGCAGCCTCAACCGCGTTCCGGTAAATAAGCCTTGGAAACAAAGAGGAAAAGAGCAAGAAGATTGTGTGGATTCCGTTTAGAAGTATATTCGAGTCTTTCGCATTTACTTATCCGCGGCAATCGTGGTTTCCAAGAACCGCTTTTCGCCCTTTATCACTAAAACAGCACGAATTGAACTTGTGGTACAATCAGATATGTCGTTTTGGCTTGCGTTAAGAACAGTGCGATTAATGTCAAAGTACTGATCATACAATGATTTTAATAGTGACTGTAAAAAAGTAAAATATAGAATTATTCACAGTATCGCTTGTTAATCATAATATTCCAAATCTCGAGCCGTTAAAATACTCAACCTTTCACTATTAACTCTTATTGTGCTATTAAACGTAATTAGCTCGCTTTACTAACAATTAAAAAAAGAAATTATTTTTATAAGAAGTATTAATGTTTGCCCGCAGTTGAGTAAATTTTTTACCATTAATCGCGTTGACTATCTCAGATAATTTCATTAGAACACCGAACTTGCGAGGAGACTTCATAAATTCCGCTTAAGTACCGACATCGTCGAGTCCCCTCCAACAGCAACAAGATACATCTTGATCAATTAGTCGAATGATATCATCCCGTTACACGATATTTCCATTTCTCGCTTCAAATACGATAAATTGTCATCACTACTTGATAGTCATTTAAACGCCTACGCACAATTTATTCTAATACTCTACACGGATTAGTGAGAGCAATTATTGTTAAACTTCCAGGATTAATGTAAATGCCATGGCAATGCTCTCTCAGAAAAAGATATTACTTTACAATTGTTTATCACAGCGCAGGTTCATCACTGTAAGATTCCTTCAAAGCGTACATAAGCCAGTGAAATGCACGTTACAAACTACCGCGGTGACATTTTTTTTTCTCGCCGACACTGTGCTTTACTACCGGTAGATCGTAAAAGTGTCCACGACGTCTTTTACGATACCACCGAAAAAACCTTGTCGTCGAGTTCGTTTTTGCACGTAACAGCGCATTCTTCCTCACTCGCGATTTACGAACATCGGTCCCGAAAAAATTAGCACAAAGAATTTCGTTACATTTCCGTATATATTTTGTGTATATAAATATTTATGCTTTTTATATTATATAGGGAAAATATATAAAATATGTCGAATTTTAAATAATACATGTCAAACTACTGTCAACTACTTAATTTATCATTAATAAACGTAAAAGGATCTGCAATTTATATGTAAAACGTAATGTTATATGAAATTACAAACGAATTACATATGAATATTATATATTTGTATTGAATGTTACAATATTGATTTCTGACACGTGATACATCGCAATTGTAATATTCAATATTAAATATCTTGGTAATTAAGTTTTAAGCAGTTTTACATTTCTATCAACATAATCTAAAAATACAACTTATTAAATGTTTTACTTTGTTCCTTAATAAATAGCCTGTTTATTTTTAAGTGATAGATAATTTTTATAAAATTTGAGTAAAAAGATGAAAATGTGCCATTCTATATAAAGTACGTTTATATTTTCTAAATTTAAATACGTCATGTTAACGTAACATCTCTCGAGATATCCAATGATGATAAAAGTATGTTATTTAAAAATAATGAGTGCACCCCAATAGAAAAAAAGCATGACGATCGCACGAACTCGTCAGATGTGCGCATGAATAGGAAGCACCTCCTCTCGTCAATTCTCGTTATTAATAAGAAACATCTTCTTCACGAAAAAAGAAACCATAATAGTCTCATTTAAGTAGATGGAAAGTTCACGCTGTCTCTACTCACTTTAGCGAAGTGCATCGCACTTATAAATTACACGACGTGATCGAGGCTTCATTTAATCAAGCTTAAGGACGCGCGTTAATTGAATTTTGATACTCAAACTCGTTTTCGTAAAACAAATAGAAGCTGCTCCGAAGTTAGAAGTCGCTTACATAAATTACATCGGCAGAACTCAAAGATACTTTTCGGATTACTCCAATTTTCTACATTGCTTCACGTTTCGCTACATTAAATGTCTGTTACTGATTAAATTATTAAATTGTGACTGCGGTAGGAAACTAGAAAGACGAAATAAGTTATTTTCAAGTAAGAATATTAAATAAATAAACGTTTTATTTAAACTCTCGCCTCAGTTTTGTACGAAAAAGATAAATCTCGCAAATATTATTCTGTAGTAAAGCTCGATTTTGTTCGAAGCAAAAAAAATTTAGAAAAGAAATTTTTCTTACATATTTATGGAAATTACGCACGATTATAAAATACAAAGCGGCGATAAGCCATGGAACGGAGTTTAACTGAAACTCTTCGGTTCGAGGTTACAAAGAATAAGGATATTCTTTACTCTCAATATGTTTGCCCTGGATATTAATGCACGAATAAGAATATTTATAGGAATATTTTCCAGTTCCTACAAAGTTATCGCAAAGTAAATTAGTTCTACCTTTGACATAGTATTAGCGATCTGAAATTTAATTATTTGCTTATGTATCGTGAAACGCAGAAATTCGTCGTTGCCGTCGAACTTCGCGAAAGACAATATAAACTCTAAAGTTCTGTTCGCGTTTAAAATTATTCGCGAAGCATACCGTCATATCGAGTTCAATTGGAACAGTTGATACTACGCCTGTTGACGAATGCCGACTAGACTTGTTTGATCTGTCAATTGGTGATGCGGATTTCCTGTGCGAAAATCGCGCTCGCGTCGCGATTTGTTTTTGCGGCGTGGGTGGAAATAGACGAGAAATTGGCTGCTTTCTTGTATGTAAATAGCGTTCGGTATTTTCGGTTAGTTTCGGTCCAACCCAAAGTGTTAAATGTTGATTTTTCCTGACGAATCATTCAATTACGTCAATTAGCTTGTGTCAAACGATGATATATTCGTTTTACCGCAATACAGCACGACCTAAATTCCGCTGTCCTTTCGCGTTTGTCTGCATGATCGGTCAAAAGCAGATTTACTAGAACACGCATGAATCCGTGCAGAACTAAAAGAGCCCGCAAACAATGAACTTTTTACAGACGGTTTCGACGATTGAACGGATCACGTAGTTGCATAAAACGTTATCCACAGATTTAAATCCCCGATTTTAAATTGTTCTCTTTTACATCATAATTAGAACCTTAAAAGGCAGTAAAGTATAATATTAGTAACGTACTCTTTTTTAATCATAAATTAAAAACAACTGAGCGCTTAAGAAATTGAATGGCTATGCAATAATAACTGTCCCCCTTTGTGTATGCGATATTATTAATTAAAAACTCTCGACCGGTCATTAGAACGTTAATTAAGGCTGAGAATTCCTGTCAGAATGTGCAACTTTGTTTGCGACTTTAGGTTTGCAGCTCACTTTGCTATAATTACAGAAAGCACTCTACTTTTCAGCTAAGTCCCGACGAACTCTTCTCCAACTCGTTTCCATTCTCCCCAAGGCACCCGCCTCTCTTGCTACCGTAGTGAAATTATTCGATACCGTCTCTATCTTCGGGAAGGTATCACGGATACTATTTGAGACGTGGACTTCGTCCTTCTTCGTTTAGTCGCTTGGGAGATTTACGAGACCGGTCTTTTTATCCGAATTTTCCAAATTTTATTCCACGAACTTTAACGTTAATTACGCAAGCTTGAAATTCCTCGCGCGATATTTACGTTATCTTACTACGTGCATCATCTACAAGAATCTCTTCGCTGTTTTCGAGTAACTTACATTTAGATTTTAATAACTCACGCCATTTTTTGTTAAATAAGGAGGGCAGCAATCGATATCACAAATTCCGTTGTACATTGACGAAACATCAGGAATAATAGAAGAAATCGGAATCAGATTTTTTCATGTTATGTTGTAATTTTTTAAATTGAATAGTTTTCAATACCTCAAAAACAAATTGTAAAAATACATCAAACGATAATTATCAAGACAACTACACACACATCATTTATATTTGAGACGTTTTGTAAAAGTAAATATCTGAGAGACAAAATTGAAAAAAGAGAATGAAGAAATGATGGTTATATCTTCATAGTTCTTTTCGCGTATTGCGATAATAACGTTATAATAAAATAGTGTTATGTTAGATTAAATTAATTTTACAGCATCTGTAAATGTTTACCCTATCTGTACTGCTACAGAACAGAATTTAGCGTTCAGTCATTTTCGATACGTGCCGCGTCGTAATAAAGCGTGGTATTTGCGGTATTACAATGGCAAATCCGGTATGCATTAATACGACATAAAACTACCGCTAAACGGTAATCGAATATCGCCTGAGTAATAGCTCGTTGCGACCTTCTATCGCGCTATGCAAACGTATTATCCGATAATCGTGTGACAAGCTAACGACGCGTTAAAGACCATTATTACAGTGTACAAAACTGTAAAAATAAGTAACTCATTTTAAATGCTAATATTACTAATGTAAAATGTAAAATGAGTTAATTACTTATACAGTTTTTTATCAAGATAGAATTTTTACTTATAAACCAAACATTTTTATTTGTAAATTTATGATTAATATGCAAATCAGAGAGAGAATATTGAAATTTTTTTTATTACTTCATTTTGTAATTTGTTAAAAATTGTAAAGGTAATTGACATAAAAATAAACTCGATTAAGTGCTAAGTTACGGCAAATATGCAGTCTTTAATCCTTCAGTTTCCAGTGTCATTAATCGGCGCTCGAAATTTCCATAAATCTGTAAAACAACGCAAGGATATTTACATTTGTATAAATTTTGTACTAAGTGACATCGCGAAATATCGCGGGTTTAAGCGAAGGTATGCAAAACCTAATGGAGAGTTTGCCACGGTTGCTCTGAGGCTGTCGTAAATCCGAGAGCTGTCGCCACTTATTGCAGCCAATGTACTGTGCGGCGGAAGCGGGAAAGGAAGCGACAAAGAAGCCGATAGCGAAAAATTTGCATGATACTCCTGTGCGGTAACAGCCGCGCGGTAATGCACGTTATCGTAGTTGGTACGATCAATGGATCTACGAATGATCTCAACAAGAATCTCGTCAATCGAATCGCCGATACTGTGCGCCTGGCGAGATTAGCTCGGAAAAATGAGAAAAATTTGGACGGTGATGAAAATGCGAACGCGGAAAAGAGATACAAGGGAAAACACAAAGAGAATCGAAAGAGAGAGAAAGAGAGAGAGAGAATGAGAGCAAAAGCTTAAGAGGAAGCGAGAGGAGCGCATAGAAACACAGATGGAACGGAGCGCGAAGTGCGCGAAGCTAGAAGGGTTGTAGCAAGAGCTGGTTGCAGGTCAATTTAATCCTGGACGGTAGTTCGAGTCCACTTAAGTATCTGGTAAATAGATTCCGATTGAGAGTACCTATCCTAGATCCCTGCAGACATTCGATTCTCTTTGCTTTGCTCGGAGCGCCAAGCACACTCGCCTTCAGATCCGCGATTCACCGCATTCGTCCGCATTCTATCCACTCTATCCTCCATTCTCTCTTTCTCGTGAGTTTCAAACCAGGTTCTAATTGTAAGACAAAACACGAAGAGTTGCTCGATGCCGTAAGGTTAATATTCAAATCAGTACCCATTCGAACGTCGACTTCGTCGGTTCGCCATCCGTTGAAACAATCGTTGAGAGCATCAAGAACGCGTGTTGAAAGTTATTCGCGTGATCGTGAAAAATAATGAAAATGAAGGCGCAATTGTAGGTTTTTGAAGCATACATATTATTAAAATAAAAAAAATGTTGAATTGAAATAAAAAATAGTTGTTCCCTACACGGAAAGAACGATTTTGCTGAAGTAACTAAAAATTTAGCTAGGTACAGATCTGAAAATAATTTTGTTGGATCAAAATAACCCCCTCCATCAAAACCGTCAAAATAATTATGTTGAACGTTCATGCTCATCAGAATGTCAAAACTTTTTGCATCGTTATGCTCGAGCATCCTACGTAATTATTTTGAAGGTCCAACAAAATTATTTTCAGATCCGTATCTATTTAAACTTTTAGACGTTTCGACAAAATCATTCTTTCCGTATATATTCAAACTATCGCAGTCAGGTGGATTTATTTTATCGATAAACTAATCAAGCTTAAGCTTCTTGAGCCTGACAGATTTGCCGATGCATATCATTTAAACTACTACAGATTCTACAGTTTTGTTCTTAACGCTAAAATTTATGCTAATTATTTTGTAATTATGCAACGAGATAGATTAAACCGATTCTGTTTCTCTCACCCTCCTCTGCTTCTATCGTACTATCAAGAAAGACACTTTCAAGAATGACGACCTGCTACATTAATCATTTTTTGCGTAAGAAAAAATTACGTAGTAATTACTTATTTGTAATACTTATTTGTAACAATTATTTATTAATCAATAACAAAATAAAATATTACAAATATTTTAATAAATAATTATTAATTAATAAATTATCAAAGTTATTATATTTATTTCGTTACTGAATTTTATGTGTAAGAAGTACGAGATAGATTGTAAATCTGATTGAATCATTTCTGAATGATAATTGTGTTACGATGATTAAGAGCTTGAAAATAAAATTCGGGAACATATAATAATTTGTAATAATAATAAAAGGTAACTTATCAAATATCAATTAATATTAATATTGTGAGAAATTCTCAATATCGTCAATATGTCGGATCTAACGATTGGAATAATTAAAGAGATAATTAAAGAGATAAACATACATGATCAAAATTATCGGTTATTTGTTGTTAAATGCTAATTAGCTAATTTATGCATAGATAGATCCGATCGTACCCCGGCCGCGTGTCATTTTTACAATTATTGACATATAATATCATATAAAGAATGACTATGGATCTTCGCGTTTTCGTCTCATTGCTCTCAATTCGCGACCCGATTTTACGAGCTGTTTTGTTCGAATATACGAGGGGAATGTCACAGGAGTGCGTTCCTCATTTTATCTCTCTCACTTCGGCTCGCTTCTTTGAAATGCACTCGTCACGTCACGATAATTTGTCAGTTTTATTCTATAATGATGAATGAATGCATATGAAGTGTTTTGTTTTACCTTTGAAATGTCTTTCAATATTACTCGCGTCATGAAAACGTGTTTTGAGAACGATTCGCGTGCAACTTAATATCATATTATCTACATTATTAGAGATTTCTCTTTTCTCATATCCGAAAAATACTAACTGTCATTTCTTCTCCATAAGGCTTTACTTCTAGAAATTTTATCTCTAGAATCTAGAGACACATTATATCTTGCAGTTATCAAATTTATAGATAATATTAAATTTATAAAATTACAGAGAGAGATGATCGAATTTCTAAATATATTTATATATTCTAGTGAATTTCTGCATTTGTGTCTCATTAATAATTTTATCACATTAAAGTTTCAACAAATGACCAGATCGATCAATGAGGTATCAAGCTTAAATATAATCGCTCCTATATATTCTTATATGCACGATAATTCGAAATTATGTATTCCATATATCCATATTAAATGTCTACACTAATCTACTCTAATCCATTTCGAAATAATCTATGAAACATTTATCTATGCAACTGCGGATAGACTATTAATTCCGGCAACTGACAATTAATGAACAATTAATGAACAATTAATGAATTACTCTTTCCATTGTTACTCCGCCGTTGCCCGATGTCTCCAAAGCTTCCTTCTCCTTTTTCTCTCAGGATTTCTCTCGTTGCACAGACACAACATTCGCGAAAACGCGATGCCGAAATACGCGCAAATACACTTTGCGACATTAATCGCACGATTTTCTTTACCTCGCGTTCAATTCGATCTCGTTCCGCGTATCATTGCGTGCTCGAAATTCGAAACAAGCTCGATATGCTTATGAAATTCGGCGTTTATGGGCGCGATCGCGTTTCGAGGAATAATGCGACAGCAACACAAAACGACTACCTCGCTCGAGCATCTCTGTACGAATAATAGCGCGGTGACTAGCCTTGTTTAGCAGAGTTGATGCAGACGCCGTGCAAACTGAAGCCTCTGCCTGCGGCTATCATATCAACATCGTATCAACATATTGTACGAATCTAACGTTTCAATATACGAATGTTCCATTTATTAATTTGAGAAGTAATGCGACAACGGAGCGAAACGGCCACCTGCCCGCTCGAGCGTCCTCGTAATAGCGCGGAAGCTGACCTTATTTACGCAGTGACACGCGCTGTATGCCGCAAAGCAAACCGTGGCCTGCCTGCGGCTGTTATCAAATCAAAATATAGTATGAACCTGATGTTTCACGGAGGTATTCTCGTCGAATATCCTGTTTCTCAATTTGCTACTTCGTCACGATACTCCCGTGACGCTCGATCGCGAAAATACACAGTTGATTACGATCGCGCGCACTACGCATTAATTAATTACGATTACACAGTTCTTTTCGCGACATTCTCGATTAATTGTGCTTGATACGTGATTTATTGAATTGAAACAGAAGACCAAACGGAAAACCACCTGAAAAAAGCATGAAGCTTCAAGCCGCTCGGCAATCATCACGATGTCTCGCAAATTAGCAAAATAGACGAATCTCGAGAAATCTTGAAAATCATGCAGCTAACTTTACACGCTATACTTTCGCGTTATATCTGTTGTTTCCATTTGTATTTTCCTGCACTTTTTGGATTTTGAATGCGCAAGAAGTAGAATATAATCGCGTTCAAAACGATTATTATCTCTAGTATCGTTAACACATTCGAGACTAGTAACATAGTTCTACGTTATTTCAAAATCTGTAGCTAAGTATCGTAGTTCTACCGTATATCTTTTTATATTCACAATGATTTATATTACAGTGATTAGAATTACTTATTACACTTATTACACTTATTACTTGTCACATGTCTTTTTATTGTTTCATTTTTTAAAATTATATTATTACTTCTCAATTTAATAATATATTTTGTATTTCAAGTTTCTATTAGATATCACAAAATTATAATGTGAAATAAATCTTAAATGTTATTATTATAAAAATGTTATTAAGTTTTACGTTGTAGTAAATTCATTATATTTATTTCCAAAAAATATATTTAATGAATTTAAGCAGCTTTATCAATTTTAATACTGCCAGTAATTTTTTCATCCATATTTTCAGCATGAGTTTGTAATATTTCAATTTTTTAAATTTTAAACAACAAATGATTATAAGCATTATGTCAAGAAGAAACATTTTTATATTCACACACATGTAAATAGTAGACTTTTGCAGATTTCAGCTACATTGAAAATTATATGCAGTGTTTCAGCTAAGCGTGCCCTTGCCCGACAATCGCCAGTCGCGTATATGTACATAAAAAAAACATTTACGCGAATTAAGAAGGTGATTATATTGTCTATAAAGAGATGAAAGAATAATTTGGATATTCCTCTTATGTTATAACTTTTTACTTCAAATTTATCTTTATTCTTATATTTTAAATTTATTTATTTATTTTACTTTAAATATATTTATTTTAGCACTTTAGTAAATGTACTTTACTCAAGATGTCTGCTTTGATAAAACATTACGCGTACGATTTGTTAATTATGCAAAAGTTAATTAATCGTTAGTAGTTAATGATTTCGCTAATTATCAATTATATATACATATAAATTATCTTTATTTATTCGATTTTTATACAAATAAATTACATTCATTACATCTTTTTTCTTTTCTTTACATCTTCTTTCCTTTCTTTATTGTGTTCATTCCATTTCACTTTGTATAACGAGCTTGATTTTTACACGTTATAATTTTTTTTTTTGAATGATTGATTTATATTAACTGTAAAAAATTGTAAAATCTAATATTAGATCCAAGTTCGACGAATTTTAGCTTCGATTGGAAAATAAAAATTAATTTTTAACTACTTTTTCAAGCTCTTCACATCTCGAGAGAGAAGTTGAAATTATGTGATTTTAACAAATTTTATAATTTTTAATCATTTTAACAAATCGAACAAATGAATCGCTACATGTTTCTTCAAATTTTCAATTTTATTGAAATCGTACGCGTACGTATGCCACATAATTTGTTCATCTTGGAACAATCTTAGAAAATCTGAGAAAAAAATAAGTATATTAATTTAGAAGTAAAGTTTATATTGTAATTCTACTTAGCCTTATCGTGTTTTTAAATGACCGCACCCGCTTATAGCCAAATTTCGTTTCGACCAAGTTCCATGCTAACATAGCTCTCATTGCAATTTATTTCTGAAGGTGCGCTCAGCACAATTTCGAAGAGATAGCACTCGCTTGAGTACTCGCACAGAAAATTATATCTACTTGTTCTCCGAGATTCGTTCGACCGCAAATAGTATGGCGAACGACTATGCATCCGCGCGAGCTACAACGAGCGTAATCTCCAGAAACGCGGTCGGCACGCGCGCCACAGAATAAAATATTTTAATGCAAATCAATGCATATAACTTTGAATAGCTTGTGAAACCCCCTCGACGCGCCGGAAGTGTAACGATTATAATGGAAGTATATGTCACGTATGTACAATCGGCCGCGCCTCCACCATCCGTTTGCGTCTGAGCACCTGCCAGAGGGTTCATTCGCAAGCTGAAAAGTCTTCCACGAACGCGAGGGCGAAGGAAAAGGGAGCGGGGAAAGAATATCTCTCCGCGGGATAAAGTTTTAACTAGTAGCTCGCGGTGGTCGGAAACTCCGGTGAAGCATATTCGAGAAAATGGCTCGTTAAAGAGTGAGGCGGCGCCGAATCAGGAAGCGGCGCACGATAGGAACGGAGGTCGGGATATGGAGTTAGAGAGGAATGATGGTAGTAGATTGCGAGGAGAGGGTCGGAGTTATAAGAGGCGGGGAGATAGCGAGTTAAGCATGCAAATGCTTACACAAAATGTAACGTCGATGTCGCCGCATAACCGGCGCGCCGCGTCGGTTGCGTTCCTGCGGTCCTCGTATCATCCCTCCTCCACTGTAGGAGCGCCCCCGGTGAACCGATGCTCGGTCGTGCTCGACGATACGGGAGCAATGCAAATTGCAATGTTGCATACATAATATATACGTACGACTGCGAACGATCTTGGAGACGCGCAACGGTCGGGAGACAGGTTCTCCAAGATCCTCCACGTCGAAGGATCTTATTCGTGAACTGCTGTCCGAGAATTTAATTGACGGAGAACGCAAGCGAATGTCTGGAGGTCGCGCGAGGAGAACGACACGGAAAGAACGGTTTTGCTGAAAGATCTAAAATTTTAGCTGGATACAGATCAGAAACGTAATTTTGTTGAACTATCAAATTATGTAGAATGCTCAAACCAATTGCTAAAATTTGTTGCAGCATTGCTTATTATTTTTAAGGTTCCAACAAAATTATTTTCAGCAAAATCGTTCTTTCCGTCGACTTTTCTTGTGATTGTCGCGTGTCATTATTGATTAGATCGAGATGAAATCAGCACCTTCTTAACTAATTTTAATATACGAAGAGACAGAGGAGTGCCAGCGAATTAATGCAAGGCGTAGCCAATGTCTTCGGCTGGTGAATTGATGGATCACGACGAGAGGATACATCGATCTCCTTGTGCACAATCGCGATCCGCTTTCGCACGGTCGTTCGCATCAAGGTCGCTTTTATTAATGTCCGTCGAAAGATAATTTATAGGCAGATCGAGCTGGTATCGCGTGCAATTAACAGCCCACGCAATTGGAATGCTGGACGTCTTTCGCGTTTAATTTCGAACGGGCGATTTAATCCGCAGCGTTCGTATCATGAAATGTCCGATTAATATACTGGTACATTAATCGATGCTCGAAGTTTGCTAATTTAAGAACGGCTCGCGAGATAATAATATTCATCGAAATGTGAGATCGTAAACTCGCTTCCGACTAACGTTGCGAAAAAAAAATATTCGTGTTTTTTTAAGCCGGAGTAACGTCGCTTTGCACAGACTCGTACATAAAAGAGAACCTGAGGTAATTTAACTTCTTGTGTGTTCCTGTCTATTCATTTCAACGGCGCGACCGAAAGAGAAACGGCAAATATTTTCAGAGGAGTTTTTCGCGTTTAATGTTCCGTCGGGACTCAAATTTAAAAAAATATTCTAGATGATTTAAACCGGAATTTTTGGGTTGTAAAATATATATGTACGATAAATAATATATAATTAATTAATATATCGTCAAAAATCCGCACGGGAAAGTAGAGACATAAAAATAAAGATTACTATATATATAAATTATTTATCAAATATTGCATTTTAAAATGATTAAAGGGAAAAAAACTTAAATTTTTATAAAAATAATAATTTATTTTTTTGCTCAACTCTGAATATTTCGGATCACAGGAATGCCGATGCCGATTTATCTAAGTACATAAAGAAATATACAAAAAATGTATGCGTGTATATGTTGTTCACCAAATTAAGTAGCGAAACGCAACGTGGGACTTGAATCGCTTGCGAGTGGCGTTTACTTATCGCCGGCAAATCCCAGAAGATGTTTTGCCGACGCGACGTCTTCGCCGATATCAGAGAGGTACGAATGGCATGCCAATTGCTCGACTTGTTCCGCTCTCCGCTCGTGCAGAAGCAGCCGTGCCGGAATATCCGTAGACGTACCACCGGGGAATTCATCGCCGTCCAATTTTGTCACGCGACCTCGCAGAATGTCACGCACGAAAAGTCGCGGATATGCGCGTCGAGGTTTATATGCGTGTGCGTCGCGTACGATAGATTTCCACTTCCGATCCGCTTTCCATCCGTCGCGCCGATACGCAGGTGCGAGATTTTTTCCGGTGTACATTGATCATAAAAAATTTCACGAAAGTATTTCGATATACTAATTTTATTTTTTATTATAGTTTCCATTTTTTTAAACTGTGTTCGTTCTCTTATTACACGTTCGTTTGTACGAAGTAAATATGTAAATTTGACAAAAAGTCATTTACTTTTAATTTTCGTTTTCTGAGTATTAAAAAAAAATATATATATATATATAAAACATTATTTTCTGTCCTGAATTAATTTAAAATTATAACATTAATTATTATACGTATTGTCGACTATGTACTAAAATTCACAAACTATACATTTGGTTTGTAAAAACTGATAATGCACAAACTATACATTTGATTACGAAATGATTTGTAAAAATTATAATAATGTATATGGAAAAAATTTTTATATCTGCAAGATTGTTTTAACTCTTTTTGATATTCTGATGTCCACTTGCTAAATGAAATTGAAAATTAAAGTTAGAAATTATATCAATGGATGTACAAATTTTTTCGTTCGAATTTTTAATTTTAATGTATGTCAATCCTTGATATTTGCTAGGATATTCGATACATTCTAAAAGGACGAACGACGAGACAAGAAAAATAAAAAAGAGCGGCTTCCATAAAAGGTCGAAAAGAATATCGTTTTCCCCTTTGTTGTTGCTTCGCGCGGCAGTTGGAAAGTTGTAACGGAAGATCTTCCGAACCAAGTTTCTTCCAGAGAAGAGAATGTGACGCACCTCACGTGCAACGAATACGAAATAAGTGTTTATTCAAAAAAGATGAACAAATGACCCCTGTCTAACAAAAGTGCAGAAATGATAAGCCGCTTACAGATAACGCGTCAGACTATCAATAATAAATTAACAGTGATTATGCACAGTAATACATAGTTAATAATAATAGCGGTATATCCGGTTACATGTTCAATATATATAACTAACTTGATATTATACTAAACTATAAACTCTTTAATGCTAATAGTTAATATTATTAAATGAAAAACTTATATTAACTTTCGAAACTTTGATAATTACAAAATGTAATTAACATATATGCTTCTCTCTTTTAATTAAACGTATATTTTAATTAATTTTATATATATATGTTTTATTCTATATTTACAATTATTTCGAACATTCAAGATAATCAAGAATGTTATACAAAGTTGAATCAATATTCGAAATTCAATTTGCACACAGAGAAACCGTCCTTCTCACCTTTATTATGGAATATGAGACATTGAGATATTGGGACACTCTGAAGTTGTGGCAAACAATTTGTCCGTGAAACCTCAACTTGACTTAAGTCTAGAATTTGACTAATTAATGCAGGAGATCAATAATTGAGAGAAAGAGAGAAGAAAATTACAGATTATTATATATATCAATAATTATATATATATATATATATATATAAAATTATTGATATATATATATTTACAGTAAATTTTAATGTACTGCGTTATACAAAGAATAAAAGATATATATTATTTTAATAACTAAATACTTATTAGTTTTCATCATAATCCTATACAAAATACTGTAATATATATAAATTTAATGTATTGTGTTTGATAACGGATTAATAACAGCTTAGAGCAGAGATACATAATTCATTAAATTATTTTCCAGAAATCAATCTGACATTATTAATTTATTAAAGATATTTTGGATTTTCGTATTAATACATGGAAAACAATTTAATTAATTATCTCTCTACCTCCATTTAAGTTATTATTAGTCTGTTATTATTTCTCAGATGAATATATTATATAAAGCTCATATAAAGTTTTTATTTTAGATAATATTTCTTTGATATAAATTAAATATGCTACAAGTTAGCAAAATATCACAGTTTATTTGATATTTTATTTCGCTTAATTATGTTATAATATGTTTAATAATGTTTTAATATAATAAAATCAACGATTTGTGATGTGACGAAAAGCAAAAGTTAAAAAATGAAATTATTTATTATTCAATAAATAGGAAAATATTAAGTAGTATGATTTTTCATACTATTACTATTATTATTTTTCTACTAACCGTTATTCCTAAAGAAATAAGTTTATTCGTTCCATTTTTTTTGCTCGCTTGGCTTCCTTGATTTATTTGTTGTCCTCTATGTCGTTTGACACGTTATTCTTGTGTCTCGTTTGCTCAGCCAACGTCCACCAATGGCCAAAGGGTACAAATTTCCCGAAGAACAATTTTCGAGGACGTGAGAAAAATCGAGTCACGCCATGGCAAGACTTTGCACCACAAACTTAGCTCAGTTATGAGTTTGTGACTGTCCTCAGACATCACCAATGCGCTAACTCGACACGTACTCACGACGCAATAAAAATGAATTTTGTTGGACACGGGCCAATAGAAAGAATGTATGGGCCAAAGAAAGCCTGCTACGACCTGTTACAAACTGTCGAAATCACACACGAAACGATTCATCGAGAAAGTAAAGAGAAATTACTTTGAGAAACGCGAGATATTTCTACCGATAGATTTTAATTCTTGTGAAGTACAAGCGTTCGGTAATTAAAATACAAAATCAAGCAAAGATGACGAAGATTTGTCTTTGAAGAATTTATCAATTACGAAAGTCCAACTTTCGGATGTGTAGACAGAGCTTAACAATTAATTCGATTTTTATAACAAACTCGGTGCGCACCTCCATGAAATCAAGGATGAAAGCTGAGGAGCAAACTTTGAACTTTGCTTTCAAAACGTCCCCGTCTTGCGGTTGAGTTGACATGGAAATGAAAGGAGCTTCACCCTTCAACAAATTTAGTTGTTTGATTTGCGGCTTTTCCGACAATACGAATAAAATCCGCAATGTTATTTTAATTTTCATTGCGGCTTCATACCTAACCGAAATGTATATTGTATTCTGTTTTCTCAGGATAAATTTATCCTTGCCCATCTACTATTTCTGAAAATCCACACAAATTACGATTGTAATAATAATCCTACAGTGAAATATCAGCACAACGAAGATACAAAAAAAAAAATGCATTTTAGTTGTACCATTAATATTTAGATCATGAATAATAATTAAGAAATATTCCAAATTAATCTAATCCAAATATTTATATTTTAAATTAAATTAGATAATTAACTATGTTTTTTTTCTTCTTCCATAAAATTGCTAAAAATATAATACTCATGAGACATGTCAATAAATTTACGTATCTTGGATTCAAATATCTTAATAATGACAGATATGTTTCTTTATGACAAAATAATCTTTTATATCCCAAACAGAAGAAATAAAAAATATTGTAAAGGAAATCCAATGTATCTGCAATAAGATAAAAGATATAGACGAGTAACGAATGATATTACGGGGAAGAATTAAGGAGTTCCGTAGAAATCGGGAATGGAGCCAACTCTTTGAATCCTTAGAACAATTTCTCGAGATAAGGAGTTACCAATGAGAAAGTATTTTCTTAATTATCGCTCTTCTGGATACGGTATCAAAGAAAAGAAATAGGAGAGTATTGGAAAAGGGATCATTGCAAAGAGAACTCTTGACTGATGCGCGTTTCGAGATAGATAACAATCAAAATGATGTAAAAAAACATTTGCTTATATAACTCACTTTGCAAATGAATGCTTTGATGTAATGGGAAAACTTTCTTAAGACGCCAGCATCTTAACGGTGTACGTTCTACTTTGTTTATATGTTGACTTGAATTTATATATATGTACATTTACGTTAATTATTATTTATAACTGCGAAAATTCTTTTTCCTTCTTCTTCTCAATTCTTCAAAAAAGAAAATTAACAAGAAAATATTATTTTTTACTTTTACACACGCCTGAAATTAAGATGCTCTAATTTTAATTAAATCTTTTAATTAAATAGCGACATAAGAATCATTCTTCACTGTTTATTAATTTTTGTAATAAGATTGTCATAAAAAATATATATATAAATATATTGTATTCAAAATATTTTATATTTATATTATAAATTCATTAAAATAATTTTCAAATAATTCTTTTAATTTCGTAGCAGTAATAGTTATTTAATAAATCTATGAAATCTCAGAAGCAGATGTGAAACTACAAATTTTCATCAAAGTTATTTTACGATCTCAACAGCGTTTACGACACTTGATCTATATAATCTTGATTCTTTATGCTTTAAATTTTATTACTATGTAATAAATAAAATCTCTTGAAAATAACATATTTGGAAATGTGAAGTATAACTCACGTCACTCTCTTTTCTTCTTTGCGTTATACTCGTTTAGAGGCATGTGACATATTTACGTAGTACACTGTCACGGAACAGCCAGTTACCTTCGTGCACGAAGGTTGAAGATCACGAAAACGAGAAGGAGCTAGAAAATCTACGTGGTCTGCGAGTTTATAGACGTTCACCTCATCTTCTCTCCATCCCTCGTCCAATTCATCCCCTTTCTCGGTGCTCGGACTCGCAGAAAATCCCCCTAGCAAACACGAGTTGCCTTTCGCACCGGAGAGACTTTTAAATTCCTCGCTATGGAGAGAAGAACGAGGTGAAGGGCAAGTTACGAGCGAAGAAGTTTGGATCGTGAACGGAATCGACGCACGAGACACGACGAGCGACGCGCAAACGAGATCATCTGATTATATATTTCGCACCTTGCGCGTTTCGTTCTCCGACACCGTCATTAATATTGATTGCGAATAACGTCGGAGAGCTTTTCCGTTTGCTACGGAACGTTACTGTATTTTTTTTTCTGTTGCTTCGTATCGAGTAGATCGCTTTGCTATCAATGAAATTCGTCGGCTGAATCTAGGAAGAGCGATCGTGTTATGGGCGTAATCGCAGAGAAAAATTAAATACACGCTTTTGAAGTTGTTACTGACTTTCCTAACAAGTGCTAAACGACAAAAAATGTTATTGTCAGGTAATTTTATCGTCCCTCCTGAATTTTTGCTCTTCAATTTTTTCAACACGTAAACCGATCCCGAGTTCAAGCAGAACAAAGAGGAAATTAGAGTCCTGAAATGAGAATTCCGTTTCAAGCTGCAGCAACGAGTGCAGGAGTATTCTTACTAATTACGCAAACTCTCAAGAGTGTCTCGGCTCGTTTCACCATTTTGTTTAGCTCGTGAACCGACCTCTCCTTTACCTTCTCTTTACCTGTACGTTTTCTCGCCTGTTAACCTCACTTACCTCCCCGGAATGAAACTATTCGAAATCGAGCTAGCAAAAAGATATTTGAATCTACTGAAATTGGCCGATGGCGAATCTTCTCTTTTCTCTCTCTAGCTTGCAAAAAAATCGAAATTTAAAAAAAAACCGATAATAGAAAATACGATGAGATACAAATTATTTACGCTAATAATTTCACAAATTTAACTAGACATGCTATTAATTATTACTATTTTATTTTTATTTTAACTAATATTGTTAGTTATTAAGTTTATTATAACTGCGCGTTCCAAACGATGCAGCGATATCAAAAGCAATCGTTTAATTACGTAAAATTATCTCAAAATAAATGCACTCAGCGAATATTGGAAACGGTATTTTCATCTTAATTATCCCTGCTATAATGACAATGGAATTAAAGCATATATTTTCTCCTGCATACGAACTATATGAATTTAATCGATTTTATGTTTACACGACAGACATATTATTGCAGAAATATAAATTTAAAAAATCCAATGCGCGCAACGCGTGATTTACAATAGAGCAATTTGAGTAAATGGCTATTCTAGTATCTGCAAGTAGTCCGAATACGATGCGGGTTACGTTTGAATTTGCATTGAACGTTACAGCGGAATTTTTAATCGGCCGGCATGTCCTCGCCATCCATTCTGGCCATAAGAGCATCTATATTCATCTTCGTCAATGTCGTTGCACACATGAGATGCACGCCGCGCATGCATAGCAAACGTATGAATTTATGAATATTCGTCAATTCCAGATACGCGGCGGTGACCGTCGTCCCAACGAAATTTATTCTGCTCGTCAAACTATTGCGACATACTGGAGAATTTGTTATCACCGCGACATGAATTCTTAACAAATTTTATAAAGCTCGGTCTTCGTGATAAATTCGACATAAAAAAAAAAAACCGCAGACAAGTATAGTCTTATTAAAATACAATTATACTTTTCTCCGTAATTTTAAAATCGAACGTTTTAAAATTGAATCTAATATTATTTTAACAGGTATGTAAACATCATCTTACACAAGTTTCCGAGGAGATTGATTAAAACCGAAGAAAGATTTAAGCGAAATAACAGACAAAATAGTTAACGCTAAGCGGCTATTTTGTCGCGATGCGTTAAGTCCGTTAAAATGAGAAAACTTTAAGTGGTTTCGTTAAAGACCATTGTATCCTCCGTCTTTCTCGAGAAAGACAATCGGAACTTCGTTTCCATTATACGCGTTTTCACTGAGTTTTACCCTTTCACCACATAAATAACGCACAATTGTTCCAGCACTCTTTTTACATTCATATATCCACACAAGCCCCACTCGAAAAGTCGCGCATAAATTAATTAGAACAAAAACAGACAATGCATTAGCCAAGCGACAATGTTCTTGCATCATGTATGATTAAAAATAAATTTTAATTAACATCCAAGTTTCCACAGAGGATAACGGTATCCGGGAAAATTACGGGCAAATAATTTTACGAGATCCGCCAAACAAATGAATGATTTTAATCACACTAGCGCGATTGTAATCGTGCGCCGATCGCGAGCTCGTTGTGAATCCTAAATAAGCTCCGGATCGGTAATATCCATTATCGTTTGCGTTTGTACGAGCGCACTCGCACTCGCATTAGTTCAACATTATTGCAATACTTCCTTGAAATCCAAACAAGTCCGAATCCACATGACATTATGACTTGTTCGGAAAAATAAGATAAATATTCTCCCTCGCTTTTGCACATCCGCGAACGGAAAGAACGATTTTGCTGAGAGATCTAAAATTTTGCTGGATACATTTGAAAATAATTTTGGCGAAATCTTAAAAATAATGAGCAATCCTATCTAAAAAAGGCATGTACATCAATGCTCGCATATATCGAAGATTGCTGCCTTTTTTCTGCGACACCGATTGGTTCTCTTATTGCTTTATTTCGTGAGCAACTATCATTGGATATTTTGATAGTTGTGTATATTGAGATGTTAAAAGCAAGTGTATAGCACGTGAAACGCAATATAGTAAAATAAAACATAAAAAGCTAAATGACGTCTGTGATGTCTAGTGTTGCAAAAAATGTTGATATTTTAACAACTGGTTTGTGTTCTATACATTTATTTTGATAATTCAACAAAATTACTCTTTTGTATCCAGCTAAAATTTTAAATCTTTTAACAAAAACATTTTTTTTCGTGCGCGCACATTAATCCGCATCTTGTCCGAAAATTGGGTGTCAGTTTCTGATTTCGCAAGATTCCGCATTTAAGCGTGAAGATACAGACGCACGTTTCTACGGAGAGTGTCGGAAACAAGCGCGACTTCATACTCTTTCTCGGAGATAAAGGAGATTTATTTAGAGCAGAATCCGAGAACACGTCGGGGGAATGCGAGGGCGTGCTCGCTCGCTAGAAGATCGGCGATAGGTGCGCTTGATGGATGGAAATTGCTTTGCATATTTTCCCCTCATCCCCGTTCCCCGCGAACGAGTCGCGCGCTACTAGTTTTACAATGTCGAGGAAGACGGAAACAGAAGAGCTGAAATTTGTCGATTCTCTTCGCCTCGCGAGTCTGACGCTGCCACAACTATGAAAACTGCCGCTTCGGCATCTCCTTCCCTTCTAAACTTCCGTAAAGCTAACCCGGTAGGTCAGTAAAATAGACGTAACATAACATCTCGCCATTTGGGAACAAGTTCAGAAATATCATTTTATATGATTAAATGTACATAGTATCACAGAACTCGCAAACATTTTTTATGCAACACGTGGCAAAGTTGTATATTGTTTAATAAATCGTTTTGTGTTATTAATTTATGTAAACGCTTGTCTACAAATTTTAAATCCTTATTGAGACATAGATTAATGTTAATTAAATCAAAGATTATTGAGTCATAGATTAATGTTAATTAAATCACATTTATAAAAAATGCTGTGAGGAATTAATTAATACTTATTATGCAAACTCTTATTAACATATATTAATTCGCTTATTTTTGTTGCGAATCACGATCATCCGGTTCGATTTTATGTGAATTTTAAGCAGTAAAAATAAAAATACGGCTCCGGTACTTTTTAAAAAATGAACTATTAGAAAACATTATTGAGGTGTAAGCGACGATAATGTCGTTGCGTGCTTTTTGGCATGTCGCGATTACAATATGAAAAAAACGGCATCTTTCTCATCGTAAACAAGATCGTAAACACGAATATCACCGGAAAGTTATGTATAAATTCCATGCGCATAAACTGTCTCATTTCCGTGACATTGTTATTGGATGACTAAGCCACGCTCTGCTGTGATCTGTCTCGTTTGCTTGCGAATTCAGATTTTATACAAATGGCACTATTTCTGCGGAGCATAAATCAGTATACGGACAGATATATAAGTTTCGCATTTTCGAATTCTTATTTTATCTCATCGACATATACGTATTAGAGCGAGAAGGTTTGATGAGAAATGCGATATCGCTATTGATAGTCGTAAAAATAAATCAGATTATTTGCATTTCTCGTCGCCAATCGAACCGGAATCACTCCGATATCTCCGCGAAAGCAAATATCTACAAGTGGAGCATTCACGATCTACATTTTCCTTGACCCTCGCGGTATCGAAAGGCAGCCCAACGAGGCTGCAATCCGCGCATATTTGCATAATTTAATGGGAGAGCTCTCATTCTTTTTAGTTCTCCAGAAATGAGCAAAAATTGATATTCCGAGAAAGTTTGCGCGCAAACATACTCAAATAGCAAACTCGATTTCGCGAGCGCGCGGAGGCGCGCAACGAGACCGCGGCAGGAGCGGTCGTGCGAGACGAATGGCGAGCGACGCGAGGACGAGCGAAACGTTAATTCGAGTTACGAAAGCTCAAGGTAGCAACTTTTAAACTGTTTTCAAAGGGCGTTAGTTCTTGCTCCGCGCGCGATAACTACGCCTTAATTGTCGCGCGAAAAGAAGCCCGAGGCTCTCGTTAGAGTTGCAAATGGATCCGACCGCAAATTATGAATGCGGATTTCGCGAGCGTTGATCGAATTGCCTCTAATAACGGGGGAACGCGACGACGGAATTCGGACAAAAACCCCTTACATCGGTAAGAAAGTTGGGACGGGGGAGGTCAGGGTATAAAACGACGTAAGAAAAGATTGGGATATTAATCGTCTCGACAAATCGGCCGGAATGAGACTAGCAGAGCGGATGATGCGCGCCAATCTTCTCGTTAGAGATTCGTAATCCGGCTCAAGATTTTTTAATTTCTTCTAATTCGCCATCCTCGGGCTGCCAGCTTTTTTTCGACCCTGATCTATGCCGAAGGATTATCTCCATTGAATTTGAGAATGAAACTGCTCTTTCAAAAATCAGACCAGCATGCCATTCTTCGTTCAAATTTTTCAATTTATACAAGTAGTGATAACACCGCGAAGTGACGCATTCTATATTTTTAATGAAAATTACAAACGTATTTCCGTAAAGCTAAAAAAGTTCTTTCCCTGTTACTATTATTATTAATAGAGGGAAATATTTTCCTATATCGTTAATATACGGAAAGAACGATTTTGCTGAGGGATCTAAAATTTTGCTGGATACAGATCTGAAAATAATTTTGTTAGACCATCTAAATAATTTTGGAACCTTAAAAACAATGAGCAATGCTGCAGAAAATTTTGATATTCTAGCAATTAATTTAAGCATTCTATAATTATTTTGAGTTCAACAAAATTATTTTTCTGATCTGTAATTAGCTAAAAGTTTAGATCTTTTAATAAAATTGTTCTTTCCATATACGTATAATTATGTAAATTTATAATACGTAAACAATCAGGTCAACGATTAACTTACGTTAATCGCATTATATGTCACAAATATTTTATAATATATAAAGGAATTTTATTTAGAGCATAAAGTAACTTTTTTTACACTGTTTAAATATATACTCCTCTTCCTCTATGCTTCCATATATACTTTTTCCAATATTGAAAGAAATTAAGTGAAAAGTCACGCTACATATTTCTGACGCTTTCCACGAACGAACAAGACCGTTTTATTAAAAATTCCTTAATATAATAAGCATATTTTAATTTAAATTCTTTTTTTTTCCATATCATGAGCTTTCTTAATTTAAGTTTCAGAACTTCATAAAATACCTTTTATGATATCTAATATGAAAAGCTTAGCGACTGACCTGCTTCCTCACGATGAAGCATTAAACGTTTCTGTACACACGTGTTCGTTCCCGAAGGATTGTCGTCAAGACAGCTTTGTCCTTCCATCGATGAGACGATCAGCCGATTAGCTTTCAGCCTTTCTCGACCAAAGTGCGAAAGAATGTAGTATTATCGAAAAAAAACTCTTGTATTCTTTCTTGTACATGTGCATTTACGTTAAATAAAGTAAAAAAAACCTTTGAAATCATAAACGTGCAGGAAAAAATTGTAATATGTTGCATCTTATTATAAAAGAAACGAATGTATTACACTTTCCTTTTCATTACTGTACATTGTTTCCAGATTACTTTACTTGTTTACTTGCAAACGTTATTAATATCCAAGTTAAATTAAGAATTTACCGATAATACAATACAACGGACGACCAATGTATACGATTGTTAACAAAATGTGGCGTCGAGGAGAGCTAAAATTAGTTACGTAATATCTCAGAGACTTACTTCGACGTTCAGAAAGCTGCGGATTTCCGTGACGGAAAGAGGAACGGCATCACGTTGCGGAGTATCTCATGGAACGAGGCCAAAGCTTTCGAGAAAATTTCAAGACTAAAGCTATTCTCGTTTGTTCCAACTTCTCTGTGTACGCTATTAACGTAGTTATTCCAAAGACGCGGAAAGAAACTCATTACGTTCTGAAAAGCACGTATGAATTGTTATTGAGTCAAATAAATAAATGTTTTACTCTTAATAGATTACGCTTGTAACAATGTTGAGCGAAAATTGCTTGTTGCTTTTTAAATTATTAGCTTATAAAACGATATCTTTGCATTAGCGACAATAGCTTCATCTCGCAAGAAATAAAACCCGTATTTGATATCTGAGAGATTATAACAATAATTTTCAATTTCCAATATTCCAATATTCAGGAAATTTTTATCGCACGTTGATTAATTTCTTTGGTATTGATTGATTCTTTGGTGTTAATCTTTTCTTTACAAAAGGAAGAAACTATTGCCGATACAATCTTATTCCCATTATAAAAAGAATAGGATTTCAATTTACTATATCATAATATTGAATAAAACTCTATATTTCAGTATTGATTTAATGTTTTTTTTATCTTTGAAATAAATATATAAATAAATTCAATTTTTACATATTTACTTCAATTTTACATATTTACTTTATTTTCGTTACGTGTTGCTCACATTGTATTCACGTAATGCATTTGCTGCAGTGAAATGGCATCCGCAAGACACTTGGATTCAGACATCAAAAACGACTTCGATAAAATAGTCCTCATTCTTCCTCTAAATTCATCCTTGTTCATTCAGTAGTTAAATGCGACTCGACGCCGAAGGGTCTCTTTCGACATTACTAACTAATTCTAGATCTCTAATCGCCGAAAGGCTACCAGGGAATTCCATGAACTCAAAGAACAAAGTGAAAATTCTCCCGCGTCGGAGAAGCGGAGAGCGCCCTGAGCGAAGTAAGAATAATGAGAAGAAAACCTGCACGACGGACGCTCTATAATTCCTCTGTAGTAATAGAAGTAATAAAAGATTATCCGGACTCGAAAAGATAAACAAATTAACGTTCTTAAAGATATTATTATGTAAAATTATGCGTATTTAAATTATCACAGAAAATATGAAAAAAAATAGACAGGGGACGTTTTATTTAATAATATTGTGTATTGACATTGACAGTATTGTAAAAAGCAATTCAAAGTTAAACAATTTTATAATTAATTGTATAAGCGAGAATTATACTCTAAAACATAAATAATTAATAAAAGTTTCCTTTTCAGTTAAATAAGCTTTAAATAAATTGTCTTTGAATTTAATTTAAAATTTAATAATTATTAATATAACTTATTTTATTCCATTTTAAATGAATATTGGCAACATTTATATATATTTATATATAAATTAAAGAAATATTTTAGTCTCATTACTCTTATTTACGCGATAAAGCTATTAAGATTCAAGAGCGTTTCATAAACATTACGTTTGTCGCAAATCTCGAAGAAATCTTGATCGCAAGAAAACTTTGTCGCACAGCAATTTATTATTACGTCCCGATTAATATCGTGAACAATTTATTATCACAAGACGTTATCTCGCTGAATTTATGTTGATTAGCTCTGTTAAATTTTAGTAACATTAATTCTATTTAAAAGTGCAGTTGTATCAACTAAAATTAAAATGGCGAATTTGGCTCTCCTTCTAACTCTTTCTTTTTCGCAAGAAACAGAAAGAAACGGTAATAATGTGATCCGTTTAAAGGGCGGATTCGCAGCAAGTAGATTGGTGAGAAATTGTTAATACCACCTCCTACGAGTTACCGTAAGAGGGCATGTTTTTGCATTATTCCACCCTCATGTCATCGGATCCAATTTGCTTTGCGACATAGTTGCAACCCCACGTAAAACTGCCTTGAGAACCTGGTTTCCTCGCCAGTGGCATCGTTCTTTTTTCCTTCTTTTTCCTTTATCCTCCATTTTCTCTTTTATACAACCGGTTATACCCTCAGGAATAGAGCGCGTTTTTCCTTACATTCGACCTTTTCACCCTCACTGTTCGCCATTTCTGTTCGCATCGTTTGTTAAATAATATCTACTTCGTCGAATGTCATGAAATACGTGTAGATTGAAAATCCGATCCGATCCACCCCGCTATTGGGGACAAGCGCTTTTGCGGAATGAAAAGCTACGTACGGGATGAACCGTTTCAACAAGCTTTTAATCCTTGACCTCGACAACAGCAGATATTTTCAAGCGAGTGGAATAATAATGTCGCTTGAAACGGGGTTTCACGTTTATAGAATTGCATCAGCGTCGCATTGGCGATGTTTATAACGATAGATGTTAAAAAGAAGAAATCTCAACGGTATAAAATGAAATTGCCAAACTGCAAGGCCTCTATATATATATATGAAAACGGTTCTCAGTAGTGAGAGAGGAAAGAAAAATCGAAAAAAAGTATTCATTTCTTTATCATTACTGTCATGTTTCGTAGCGGATAAATGTCGCCGCAATAACGAGCCGGCGTTGCTTACCGTCGCGATAAGTACATCTTTTTTTTTCCTCCCACACACAAACAGTAATGAGAAAAATCGCGTACATATTTTACCTGAAGCGCGTTACGAAATTTCACTCTCGGCTCATAAATTCCGATTCCACTTTTCGGTGTTAGTATATTTTATGGCGGCTACCGTCGCACGGTTACGACGTTCTACTTTTTTCTATAACGGGGTGGCATTTTAAGTGACATTTATCGATCGTAAATCGTGATCGAACGGACGAATTTGGACACAGTTACTTTGAGCGTTCGATACATCGATTAACACTTCACGAGAGAGTCGTTGCGAATAACGAGATATCTAACGAGATTCACAACGATACCTTTTTTTCTCGTGATATCTCTCTATTATTTGTTTTCGTGAAATATTCATCGCGTGCAGTCTCGTCCGGCGCTGTGGCTCGATGAGAAAGGAAATTTAAAAGCTGTAACTCGCTTAACAAGCCGTTGAATTTTCGAGCGCTAAAACACCTTCGAGCAAACTGCAACACATGCAGGGTACATTTGATTAACTCGTTGACGAAAAATTCGACGGTGCATAAAGGCAATTGATCGGGTATTTCCCATATCCGATATTGAGTTTGATACTGAAAAGATTCAGAACAAATTGGAGGAAAGAGTTAACGAAATAAAGATCACGTACGAATCGAAAGTAGAGAATTATTTTTGAGCCAAGCAATGGAAGTTCTCATCGCATCTACGCACACAAAATGGGAATGCAATATGAAACTTTATTCGGAAATCCGAAAATTGGTCCACTATTGTTGCAATAAAAATATTTCAAATTTTTACATATAATTCTCACCGTACTTTTGATCCATCTTTCATTTTTTTCCGAACAGCTTCATCCGCTTTGCTTTAAATCCTAGTATTTGAAATAATTAAAAATTTCAGATAAAGCGAAACTTTTATGATCGTTGCGTTAATAATAAAATTGCGTCAACAACATCAAAGTCGAATTGAAATATAATAATAATTATATCGCTATATAATAATTATATTCACATAGCAAAAAATATATAACACAAGATAGTCTCAAATAACATTACTTTGAACGTTCGTAATTACTCAATTAAAAATTTAACGTATTATTTAACATGAAGAAAATAGATTCTTAATCAAAATCCTAATATCACGTAACTAATTAATGAAGGCCAAGTATGAAAACGCTCTAAATTTCTGCTGAATTTTTTATTAGATGATATCTTTTCCAATATTATTCTCCAATATAATTCTCTTAAAGATATATGTAAAATTAAAGTGTCATCTATACCGAAATATAAAATTCAAGTGATATGTAATTGCAAACATCTGTTATAAATAACATCTGTTTAAATAATCTAATTAAGATTCTAATAAAATAATAATTAATATCAATAGTTAACAGAGGAATATTCTCTTCAAGTATTATCTTTTCCAAAATGGAATTTTTTAGTAAACCGAACGTAGTGATATATTCACTCACTTCTTCAACTAATCGATATGAAGGAGTAGGAAACCAGTGCCAAACATGAACAGAGACCGAGGCAAATAGTCTGATGTTTCGCCCGGCAACAATCCAACCCGTCAATCCTTGCTCTCCTTTTTTCTCTTCGTTTACTTTTGCTTCACGCTTGCTGAACGCGATGGGGATAGCTTAACTCTTATTTATCGTGGCGCATTCATCGCGCCCTAAGCGTCTCTCTCTCTCTCTCTCTCTCTCTCTCTCTCTCTCTCTCTCTCTC
>JANQDE010000053.1:1076484-1087043 GCA_037157785.1 Cephalotes varians
CTCTCTCTCTCTCTCTCTCTGTTTCTCTGTCTCTCTCCTTTTCTCCCTTACGCCTCTTATTAGAATACAGTGACGTCGGAAATCACATTGGAATCCGTTGCGCAAGACCGACCGAGCATAGTCCGGGTTTTCTTCCTCTGGGGCGAATCAGCTGACACGGGGAGCCCGAGAAAATAAAGAGAATGAAACATCGAGATCAGGGACGGATTCTTTAGAAACTGAAGCTTAATCGTTTTTATGAAATTGGAAACGCGAAGTGGCTCGCAACTGTCAAACGTTTCAATCCGCTGGTGTGCCAATAACACCCGACAGAATCTAACGGACGCTATATCTCGCGTTATCGAATAACGATGCATTATCGACCATACGCGATAAAAACTAATGCGGATGAAAAAATGCGGCAAGTTTTTACCGCTTTGAGCCTTTTAAAGGCTCGAGGACGAAGTCTGCGGACGGTTACCTTAAACCGCTCTTCGGACGGTATCTGCAAACGATTATTCTCACCGAAAGGATTAAGCTGCCGCTAACCGTCACGCAGATGCGCCCCTGCGGGAAGAGTCTCCTAGGGGTTGGATGTTCCAGACATTGGCAACGCGGGTCTCTACCCGCGTTGAGAGTCGCGTCTAGTAAGGTATGTACCTAGCGTACTGGAAAGGCGAGTTCATAGAGAGCAAGGCAGAGTCCAAAGATATATTGCTGGCTCAACAACCTTCTAACAATAATCTATACCTAACTTCCACCGCCCCCTCCTCCTCTACTGCCTTTACCTTCCTCGTTCCGACATTGCTTCATCCTATCCCTCCTCTTTTCTCTCTCTCTTCCGCTCCTCTCTCTCTCTTCCTCTCTCTTTTTACTTATTGTTGAACACACTGCAACCCCAAGCTAGCCCCAAGCGCTTTCTGTTTCTCGCCCCTGTACAAGGTGACCCGTTTTCCCTGTTCCAATGTGATATCTCACAAAGTAGCAGAGATACGAACATTTTGTTGAAGTGGAAGTTGAATAGAGCTCCGCAGCGAACTCGATTAAATCTTTAAAAATAAAGCTGAAGCGCGTCGGAGTCATTTTGATTGATCTAATATGCTTCCGCATTGTTATTGATAATATTAATATAAGAAACATATTAAATGTTTTGTGTCGCATGGGTCGTATACGCGCTACGCTGAATTTTTTGTTCAAGCTATTTGCAATTTTCGCTATAAAACGGAAATTTTTTTTTAAATTGGTTATAAAGTCATGTATTGATATCTAAATAACATGTATATCATACTGTTTATCATACCATGGGTTGTATACACTCCACGCAGCCTGAACGAAAAGTTCGCCAAAAATCGGAATGCGTTAATATAAATCGTTATTACAGTAACAATTCATGAAATTATATATGTATATTATTTATTTACTTGATTTGAATTTTTATGAAATTACCCAGAGAAATAATTGATTTCGATAATCCAGCATATGGTATAAGGTCTGATATCTTGCATCTTCAAATATTGCTTAAACTTTCGCGAAAACGTTTTAGCGCACATCGTTTCACATAACATGAGCCTTAAACCTATTTGACTTTCATTTGAGCGGGAAGCAAACTGCTTCTTACGACCTAAGAATAAATACGGATAGATAATTATCAGTGGAAATGAAACGAACACCTCGTATATAGATACGTCGTTTCAAGAGCCTTGAAGTTAAACTCTCCAACGTACTGCTCGTAATTTCACTCGCGCCACCCGTGGAAGTGTTTAATGTTACGTACCTAGCAGGACTTCCTTGCCGTTTGTGTCCACGGGCGTATCCTGTTGCCATCAATATGACATAGTATCTCCCACAATAGCTTCACGTTTGAAGACGCTGTTTGCGTTAGCATGAACACTCATTAACTGGTAACTAATCGTAACTCAAAGTTTTAGCAAATTGGCCTGTGTTAAGTATCGATTTACCATTACTAAATTGTCGAACGATAACATTTATAACGAGCAGAATATTATACAAGATGAGAGCGTAGGAACACACGATGAAATTAAATACATATATTGGAAATATAGTATTAAATAAGAATGAATACAATATAATACAAGAAATATACAATAATGTAAATATTAAAATATACAAAATACATAGTTCTTAACGATGCTTCATCTTATATTAAAAAAAAATTTACGTTACAATTAAACTGTTATGCAAAGTTTATATCGAAAAGCTTATTACTGAAAATAGAAGATGATTTTTTTCTTGATAAATATTTGACATTTTCTTCTCTCAGCTTTGATATTTTCAATATTAGACAATTAAAAATTTAATAAAGATTATTTAACTTATAGTTGCGATTTTTTTATTATTTCAGATTCTATTTGAATATTCTAATTACTTAAAATTGATCAAGAAATTTTTATGTCTGCATTTTTTAAAATTAAATAATGTTCAATATTTTTATTTTATAGTCATATATTTTTAATTTAAATTTTTGCTAAAGAAATAACTTGAAATTTTCAAAAATGCTACCATATAAAACGTAATTTTTAAATGAAAAATGAAATTATTTCATTATAAATTAGCACGAAAATTTTATTGCGTATCGAACTAAGAGAAGAATTCATTTTTTATTTTACGCACTATGTCCAAAGTGAAGAAAGAATCTAATCAAAATTGAAATCATGAGAGTTACGTACATTTAATTATCAAATATGAGGCCTTTAATTTAAAGATGATTATAAAATCTTTTGTAAGAAACGCAAAAGAATCGTTTGTAAGAAACATTCGCAAACACGTACATTCGTATATACGTCAACCGACAGGCTTTTCAAATCCTATGCCAGCACTCGTTTCCGCGACTCGCTCTCTACGGAAGGATACTTCCCGTTGTTAGTCCCGGATCTTCGTCATCTGAGCGTAGCAGCCGACGTTGTGTGAGCATGCTCATCCTTCCAGACTCGTCACGGCGGTTGCCAGGATCACGAATAGGAGGTTTCCCGAAAATTCGAGTGTCGTCGAGTGAACTCAACATCTTCTTGTGCTTCGTTCTTGAGATGTTGTTTGCGAGGAAAGAGAGAAAGAGAGACAACGCGGGATGTTCTTGGAGCGTCTCAAACAATGCTGAAGAGTCTACGCCGTGTACTTATCGTGGAGAAATCCGTGTCGCGCTTATGTCATTCGGCATGAGAAGTTTGAAGCGTTTGCGGGAATGTTTGCGAGAATGTTTACGTGAATGTTGCGTGTCACATCGGCTCGCGCTCTGTAGTTTCACTGTATCCAACCCTTAGAAAAATCAACCGTGTCACAACGCGCTCGCAATATTCGTGCTTGAACGCTTCACGTCATATGAAAACATAGGGAAAACCCGAAAATGCCATTCTCTTAACCGTTTACTCGCGGAAGCCGTATATATAAAAGTCTGAAAAGTATCGTTTGCGAAAAGCGTATATACACGCTCGTTTATCAATGAAAAAGCCGTACATATGCGACCATGTCCCGTGACGAACGGCATTCAATTGAAATACGTCGCAGTTAAAGGGTTAAAATTAGTGTTCATAAAAGCGACTATATTTTCTAAGGAACGAAATTTGCTGAAATTTAGTTATATCTGAAAATAATTTTGTTGGATTATCAAAATAATTATGTAGTAATATAATAGTGCAAAAAATTTCGATATTCTAGCAACCAATTTGAACATCCTACATAATTATTTCGATAGATTAATAAAATTTTTAGTTCTGTATTTAGCTAAATTTTTAGATTTTTCAGCAAAATCGTTCTTTCTATGTAGCATTAACTGTGAAAGATTATATGTGGGACAAATTTGGCAGAAATTTGATCTTCATCGCTGATATTTGTCTTCGCCTCGTAATATGCTTCACATATATGTTCGTCTCTTTTGTTACCAAGGCGCAGTTCGTGTACACTGCTCATACGCATTGTGTGAGAATGATTCACTGTTTTTTTTTTCCCATGATCTTTATTCATTCGATTTAGTGCGTGCTAAAAAAACGAAACAAAGAGCTAATGGTTTCCCCGAATAATCGTACTAGAGCGCTTTATCGAGAACCCGATAACGCGAATTAAAAGCGTTAAGCCGTGTCGTTAAAATAACAACCCTTCGCGTGACGCTACGCTGGCAACAAAACGACGGGGCGGGAAAAAAGGTCATTTCATCAAGTGGCGCATTTCACGCGCAACGACACGACAGGGGAAGGAGGAGGAAGAAAGAAAAAAACCGCTAAGCGCGTTGACGTAATTGAGCGTAACGTAGCCGATTAAATTTTACGCGGCGCGTGTGTAACGCGCAGGAAACGCTGCATTCTTCCGCGTTCACGCACTTGTATGACGCTCGCTTTACGAATCGTCGCGTTACGAATCGATGCTCGTAATGCTCGCGTAGCAGCGCGGGCAAAAAGCACCGTGCAATTAAATTTGACGGAGATTCTGTTTCGATCGCAAATGTTGAGAGTCACAACGACAAACGTCGCAGACGTTGATCTGACATTAAAAATCATGTCGAAGTGCCATCTTGTCTAGTCTTGATTTTCTACTTGAATTATATGCAGAATTCGTATTCGGGAAAAAAATGCGCATAATTTGTATGTAGCGTAGATACTTTTTTGTGTATCATGCTCACGACGCAATTTAAATAAACCGTTTGTTCTTGCTGTTAGTTTCGCGAGATGAACACGTTTATTGTTACGCTTCTGGTAGTTAAGATTTCACTCATATTTCAACGTATGGCTGACATCTCGAATCCATTTTTTAAACAAATTTAATTTGAATCCATTTGTTTTTTAAAACGAAAAAACGGACGAGGAAATTTGACTCAAAGATCAGTAATTGAATACGAATCTCTTGATAAGCACCGACCAGATTCAGCAGCCGCGTTACTAAAACATCGTATTGATCTTGCTCTTTGACGCATTGTATCCGTGATACGTTATTAATATCGCGGATAGCCCAGAGCGAATTGTTGCATTTGCAATGGGTTCGCTTGGAAATAATAGCCTTGAGATCAGCTTATTTTCTTGCAAATTACAGTTACTGCGACGTTCATTGGTGCGCAAATGTGTGACTCTCTTTGCGCCAATTATACACTTTTTAATCTTGCTTTCCAGATTACATGACGCTGACGCACGACAGTGTTTCTGCGGTACTTGGGAATTAATTAATAAAAATCTTCTATTCGCAAATGCGAACTCTTCAAAGGACAATGCGATGCAAATTTCAATAAGCTAAAAGCATGCCAGGAGAAAAACCTGTCAAAGACATTATGTTATGACAGAAAATTATCTCTTCAATGCAATAAAAATAATGTCCACAAAAACACTAGAAAGTTAATCTAAACTCGGAAGATTTGAACTTTAAAATCCGTAAACGTAAAGATATCAAAAATATTAAAAATATTAAAGGTAATAGGTTCAAAAAGTTTTAACAGCCTTTTATTTTTATTGCTCAAAATTTACTTCGATGAAATTACGTTTTAGGTAAAATTAATAATTTAGTTTTTATGAAATATTACATTTTTTGTCATTTAAAGCTTATTTATTAAATTCTATTCTATTTTATTTAAAGACATTGTATCTTCTTATATACATTTTCTCGTTATATTCACATATCGATTAGTCTCACCCTCAAGCTGACTCCGACTAATTGTGAGTCAGCTTTGTTAAAAGATGTATAGGTTTCTCGTGGCAGAGTAGGATACACATAAATGCAGACAAAACGATGCATGCATGAGTAGAGCATATATCCTCCGAGAATTACACGAGCGGTATATCCTTTATTCTCATCCTCTTCTTGTTCATTTCACAACGATAGTTTATCATCTCCATATAGTATATGTACATATGTTATCAATCCGTGAAGTAAAGATTATTATTCTGGATTTGCATTGCGTTCCTTTGTTAAACATTCATACTTTTTTGGTTACTTCTTATAAGAAACGTTAGAAAATTTGTTAGAAAATTTTATGCAAAATTGTTTATCCTCTCTCTAGTAAAATAAGCGTAAAACTGCACTTATAAAAACATTTTAATGCCAATCAAATGGAATCAAACAGAATATCTGGAATAAATAAAATAAACGAAATAATCTGAAATAACCTTACACATACTGAATTAATTTTTTATAAATTCTTAACTCTGGTCTCTTTTTCTTTTCTTATCTCATGTTTTTCTGCTAATAAATACAGCTTTGTTATAAGATAAATCTCATAGAGTTAGACTCTGTAAACTTTCATTGTTAAGGACGAATCTTAAGTGGCGACGACAATGACAATGTAAACTCCGCGGTTGAACAACTAATGCAATTTTGTGTTTATTTCAGTCATATGTTGCAACATATAATAATCGTAACTTGTTTGTCGTAGTCACTTTACTGCGCTTCAAACTTCAAGTGTACGTGAAAGAACGGTGCAAAATATAAACTTCAAACTTAGTACGAATACTTAAAACACGTCTTTGTAGCAACTAATTAATATTTTCTAATTTTATTTTCGCAACATTATTTATTTCTTTTTATCAAATTTTTTTAAATATTGCAGAAGCAGTAATAATAATAAATTTTTACGTTATAAATCTATTTTGAAATAAGCGAGGAGATAATTACTGGAAAAATGATGTTTTTTATAAATTACATAGATAGAAAAATTTTGCTGAAGTATCTAAAAAAAAGTTTAGTCGGATCTGAAAATAATTTTGTTGGACTATCAAAATAATTATGTAGGAAACTCAAGCAATGAGATGAGCAATGCAAAAAATTTTGTTGTAATATTCAAAAAAATATTCTTGTAATCAGCAGTTATTTTTTCCATGTATCTATTAAAAAGAGACGAAAAAAATAGTTTTGCTAAAGTATCTAAAACTACAGCTAAATGTAGATCTGAAAATAATTTTATTGGATAATTGAATAATTGAATAAAATGAAATGTAGAACGCAATGAGCGTTCAATGATAGTTTAACAAAATTATTTTCAGATCTATATTTAGCTAAAGTTTTAGATACTTCAGCAAAACTATTTTTTCCGTGTATCTTTATTAGATACTGTCTCTGTTCAACTTTAATAAAACTGTGAAAACATTAACCTATTAATTTGAAAAAAAAAATTCTCGATTTGTCAATTTCAAAAATAATTGTGGCTAAAGAAGAAAAAGAGCATTATTCAAAAGTCGTAAAACTAAACTCGAAATTTTATTAAATAATCAAATCTCTTAAATACGGGTATTATAAAATTATCGAGAATTTATTTCATAAGGTAAAAGTTCATTATTTTTGTCACTCCTCTGAATACGTTGTCACAAGTTTCAATTGCACATATTCGTTTATTTTTTGTTAACGTAGCCTCGAATATAGCAAACGGAGGAATCGGTCAACAAATGGCATTAATAAACTGACCGGAATAAATCGAGAGTATATAACGGATAGAATATATGTCATAAATGTCATATTCGAACAGTAAAACCTGCCGGTTTGGATGGATCGCGCTGAATTGTTATAGCCGGCATCCCGCAAAATTTGTAACAGTTGCGCAATCAAGACAATCAAGATAGATTTAAATTATTGAATAACACTATTTCATAAAATTTCGGTTTACTCCTATTTTTTACGAATCTATCATATCTGCTATATTTATTTCTTAATTACTGATTCAACTGTGTTTAAAACTGTAGTTATTTATATTGTGGCGAGACTGTCATTTAAACGATTCATCTCGTGTTAAAAGATCATGTTAATTCTTGTATTTATACAGCTGGGATGTAAATTAAAGTAAAAAAAATTATCCTAGATTTTGCAATTTAATTGCAAAGCTAATGTATCGACTAGAAACAGATTGATATATTGTTAAACTAACTATATTATTGTTATGTATCAATAAATTCATCCAGTATTAATAACGAGAAAAAACGATTTAATCGAATAATGTTTATTTACTTATATATTATAAATGAGATATAAAGTGTGATGCCAATTGCATTGTGAATGTCAATCAAGTGAAAAATATGGCCAATTAAAAAATGTATTGTCTCGTTACACGTATTAATTATAATAAATTAAATGTATTGTGTATTTTAACACGCAGCATCATTCGCACATAATATTAAATTTATATTGCAAAATTCATATGAGTAAAATAATATATCCCACTTTCGATTCCACTTCTTACATTTATCAACGGAACATTGTACCGTTATAATAAGGTGGAATGAACTAAAGATTTGTACTGTCATTTAATGTCATACAGTTTATCTCAAATATTTATACATATCTTTTATACGTAAACAATCTTGCTTGAGAATGACGTCACGAAGTTTTGAATAACGGAAAATTAGAGTCGTTAACAATTAGTTAACATTGACTTCTACGGCACCATGATTTAAAATTAAAACAAGATTTTTGATGTTGGAGCTATATCTATATCTGTTTCGGTTTTTATAACATAACTTAAAGTTTGAATGTAAAGGTATTGCGAACCTAATTAAATTATTTCATTTGTACTGTAAAAAAGTTGAGTCTAATAGATTATATTAAATATTTTGTATTTAAAGTGTTAACGAACACTGAGGATGATCTAATTTGAAGGTCGAAAAGTTTGTTCCTTATATTTTTTAATGATATAAATTATTAAGCATGGATATTTAGTTTTGTTCCTTTTTACATATTTGTTTAAAATAATATAATTTGCAGAATCATTTACTTCACAATAGTGACAATAGTACAAATAACTCACGCATCATAAAATAATAGTTCGAATATTACTCAAGATGAGAAAATAAATCGTCATTTATATTTTCGTAACTTCAGGTAAATCTAAATGTTTTTATCTGAGAGAATTATTTTTCAAAGAATTTTTAAAAAAGTTTGTAGCAAACCTGGATATGATCTTTAAACCAACGCGTTAATTGCGATCCCTGAAGTCATTGTTTCAAATCTTTGACCCTACAAATATATCTTATTATCGAGTGTCGCTCCTTGCACTTCGTTTGTCTTTAATATTACGTTCTTTTTTAATTTTCTATTTTTTATTTTTTATTTTTAACTTTTTTTATTTATTTTCTATTTTATTTTTTTAATTTTATTTTTATGAGTGAAAAATATAATACCATCGAGCAAGTCGGTTAATTCGTCGCTTCTAGTTCACGGTAACTTAATACATGTTCCTCTACCAGCCTTTACCATCATGTCCATTTATTTCGCTCTTTTACATCGTTTCTCATCGCAAGCCACAATGGCCGCGTGAATTAGCATGCCGAGAACTTTCATGTGTATGAGAGTGCTAATTTTTTGCGTTTGTTCATTTTTACGGTGTTTCCCTCAGACATATATTTTGCATCGCCCTGACATGGAACGTTCTGCAATGTCTAAAATTTAGCAGGAAAGCTTTTGCGTTGAACATTACGCGCATAATGCAAAATCGAAGCGTTGAATTTTGTTGTACTGCACGCGATTAAATTTAAAAAATCTCGATGCTTTTTTTTACAAGGAACGAATTCGTGCCGCGTAACGAAATTCGCGTACTTTAGTTTAAATTAAACGAGATAAAAATCGCTGGCGATACAGATTCAATGGCGCCAATTATTAATAAAAATTGATTTGTATTCAACAGTGAAAAAAAAGTGCACGCATGCAGCATTGATTGTATGCTTCAAAGTCGATTGTGAATTCTTAACGCATTCACGTAGAATAGTGCCGATCTGAATCAGGCTACAATCAATCATATGTCCGTTTCACATCGCTGATTTTATTTATTGTAATTCGTAAAAACAATCTGTTTCTTTGTTATCTAATTCTGAAATAGCTACAAATTAAAGGAAACGAGCGCAATAACTAAATCTCCGCTAGCATTGTCCACAAAGACGTTTATTAAAATAAATTTTAATACAATAAAATTAAATTAGAAAAGATTATATATTGTTAATAAATGAAAATGTCGAAACTTGAAGAATACGGAAAGAACAATTTTGCTGAGGGATCTAAAATTTTGTTAGACACAGATCTGAAAATAATAGCCGTTCTTTTCGTGCGTAAACTTAAGGAAAATTGCAAGATCCTATCGACTTGCCAAAATAAACAAGATTTCAAGAACAATTTAACTGTAAGTCGAATTTATCGGATTAAGTAAATCGCAATCTACTTCTTAATTATATTATCGGGTATATATCCCGATATTACACTTCTCTACAACATAACGATGTCTCAACATCCTAACTACAGTCGCCCCCAGCGATATCTACGCTGGTTATCCGCTACATGAATATATAACTTTTATCACCATACTTAGGGCTGATGTTATTACGCCTATCAAGTGATCCCGCAGCGAACGGTCGCGCGACCGTTGCTGCAGAAGCAAAGGAGAAAAACTCTCTTCATAAAAGTCTCATAGCGATAGGGAGCCGAAGTAATGCGCCTTGTGCACGCGAAAGTAGGAGCCGGCCGGTCGGCCGGAGGAGCAGTCGCCGGTGGAATGCAATTTGTATTAATTTCAACGGAATTAGGAGTTACGCCTTGGGCCGCAATTAAAATTTGCATAAACAAATTTTACTCGTCGGTTTAAGCTCGGGAAAGATGGGGAAGTCGTTTCCCTA
>JANQDE010000053.1:1087083-1098522 GCA_037157785.1 Cephalotes varians
TCTCTCTCTCTTACTCTCCCCCCTTCCTTTCAGCCAGATTGCATTTTCGTATCTCTGTCTGTTTGCCGTATGATGCATTTGTATGATGCATCTCGCCAAATAGAAAACGTCTATGTTATTCTCAATTGTTTCTCGAGCACATTTTACAATCTCTCCTCGCGTTGATAAAATTCCGAGTCCCCATTTGCACTTCTTGCAGCGCGTATTCCTATCTACCGCCATCCTGTAAAATGATGATTCGCGAAGCCCACTTCATTTCGCGAACAGAATGAACGTATAAATCATGCGATACAAAGAATTGTTGTCGAGATAACAAGTTTTATTATGTGAGCGAAATGTCAAGAGAAAATTGTACATAATTACACAAGTTTTGTGCTTTATTTATAATTCAAAACGATGAATACTTAGAATGAGCAGAGCTCTGAATTTTTATCAGATAACGTCTATTTATCCGCGCAATTTATGGTTAAAAATCTAGCCTGTATAGTTCTCCAATTTACGTTCATATTCTTCCTCACATATTTTTCTCCCTTGTATTTTTCATTCCTCTTCCATATAAACTTTTTTTTTTTGTTTGTTTCCCTCTGTTCTTTTTTCTCCTTCTCTTATTTATCGCATTCTCCCATTCTCTGCTTCATCTACCAAACATCCAATAATTTTTTTTCCATTTGCTTTCTGTCTCTTTTTCTCTCTAAAATTTTTCGTTCTTCAATTTAGTATCCATTTTAAAGTGCATTTTTTCATTTCTCAAAAACTCCGCGATTTCTCTCTCTCTCTCTCTTTCTCTCTCTTTCTCGTGATAAATAACGCTATCTAACTATCTGTCTATCTCCCTCTATCTAACTCTGTAACTCTTCTTTGAATTTATTATTATTTTATGTCTGCTAATACGATGACAAAAAGAGTGTCGAGCATAAAGAGCTCGTCCACGCTGTCAAAGAATCTTCGTACTACAGTTGAGAGGAGGAATTACGCCTGTACATTAGCTTTGACGAGTTGAAGTTCATGGAGAGAACAGGGTCGGGTGTGGCCACCGGCTCGAGGCAAGAAGAGACGAAGCTGAAAGAACAGAGTAGTGCGAGAAAACGAGGGAGTGCGCGGAACTAGAGAGAAACGCCAAGAATAAAAGGCGTGCTTTATAACAAGCAGCACTTAGGGAACTCGACGCCCTTACGGCCGCGGGGCCGGCGCCCAGTACGTTTAATTAAGTGCAGAAATATTCCACATTAAAGAATTAAGGAGGCATCCCCGCCGAGATTCTCTCCTCCCGTCGCGTCGCCGAGATTCCCTCCGTCGGCCCTGAGAACAAAAGACGTGCGTTTCTCCCTCAACCGGGAATCCCGTTTCCTCGTGAAATCTATCGCGACGGAATTGAGAAATTTTGCAATAATTTTATCTTATCAGCCAGGACGGCAGATGATATACGGTTGGATCGGATTTCAGTGAACTGATTTAAAAAAATGCAAAAATAGAAAATGCACATTGTTTGTCGCATATTGTTTAACGCACGAAAAGAATGGTTTTGCTGAAAGATCTAAAATTTTAGCTGGATATTGCAAAATTATTTTATTGACCTATCAAAATAATTATGTAGAACTAGAATATCAAAATTTGCTCATTATTTTTAAGGTTCCAACAAAAATATTGTGATGTTCCAATAAAATTATTTTCAGATCTGTATCCAACAAAATTTTAGATCCTTCAGCAAAATCGTTCTTTCCGTGTGATAGAAAAGAAAATTATTGATACACCATCAATCCTTATTTAGATCTGTTTCCGTCGATTCGATCCATATGCAACGCGATACGAGCTTCGCTCTCTACTCAATGATAAATCCACGTCGATAGCAACGGCTGACTTTGCACCTTTTTAATCACGCCACCTTCGCGCGGAAGTCGTGCTTCTTCCTAAAAGGCGCAATTTGCCGACTTTCACTGTCTATCGAGATGCAGAGGTTCACGGGCCGCATTTATGCCGTTCCTATCACGGCGCGATTAAGGTCATAATCCGATAAAATTCGCCCGTTGGGTCGATGGAGGCTAGGCGAGGGTGCCCCAGTTTCCGAACCAGCGAGCATCTGATAATGAGTTTAGTCCCGTCGTGGAAGCGCCGTGGGTAAAAGGGTTTGAACGACTCGAGGACCTCCGGCACTTTCGTCGGCGAAACACCAACATATCGCAGGACCACTTTACGACAGTACAGTTACGTCATAGCAATCAGAATATACACGGCGTATATGTGATGATACATACGTGTTAAGCAGACGCAAGAAAGGTTGATCAGTCCTTAATAACTTGATAAGAATAAGAGAATGATAAGAGAATGATTGATAAGCGAACTTTAATAAGAATATGATTTTTGTTCTCTAATAAAGCAAAAAATTTTGTAACCTTTGCTCTGTAACCATCAACTCCGTGTAATCTCCTTGTAATTCACAAAGGTATCTGCATTCGTGCCAAGCCAATCTCGCGAAATTTCACATAACACGTGATGCAGAAAATATGCTTGTAAAGTTTGTGTGTACGTGTGCGTTATGCATTTACTTTATCCCAAAGAATCCCTGCGGCATGGCAGTCACTTTTGAAGCGGAACCTTTACGACGCGAAAGTGCGTCAGATAGCTTTTCTCTCCGCTCGCGAAGAGAAGAGGATTTTATATCCTGTGCTCTCGTTTCTGTCTCTTACCTTCTCGAGCGCGCTATGATGTCATTACGTACGTAATCTTATGCTGCGCCACTGTTTTCATTTTCTTTTACGGAACCTGTCCGAAAAACAAGCGGAGAATTTCATTATGAAAGTAAAAATCCGACTAATTCTTGAAATACGTGGAAGAAATTATGGAAGAAATTATGGAAGAAATTATGGAAGAAATATTCCTAAAATTCACACTATGTAATCATAAATTCTAATTATGAGAATCAAGTATGAGAATCTTTGTGTTTATCTAGATAAAATATTTTTGAAAATTAATCGAAAAAATATAAAAATTCTCAATGTTCGAAAGCATCAAAGAATCTTATGAAAAATCAATTAATGAAAAACCAATTAACTTTATCTTAGAAAAATATCACTCAGCAGAAATTTCCAAGCATTAATTCGGCAATAACAATTGTGTAAAAATATTCTTTTATAGAAAAAATTCTACATCCTGGAACTTTTTTAAAAAAAACAAAAATGTTTAATCTTTATTTTTTCTATAAATAATTGTTACAAGCTAAAAAAGTGAAATGTGTAATACTACTTTTAACCAAACAAGAAAAGTTTAAAAAGTGTTTTGGCAAAAACGTATTTCACGCTGCGATACATTTACAGGTCGTGAAAATCATCGGAAAGAGAAAATGCTAGGGGTGAACAATGTGAATTTGAAATTTCCGTGAGAATGAGTCTCTCGAGACGCTACGCAGACGGACATTATGCGGGTACTGCAGCAGAATAGCTGCACGGGCAATTGTACCTGGTAGAGAGGACACGACCGACGAAATAAAGAAGAATCGATTTATTCGAACGTAATACGCCTCCGGGGATAATGGGTAAATCTTGCTCCAAGCTTCATTATTCGACCATTATCTGATAGATAAGTAACAGATATTTAATGACATTGTTTACATTCTAATGGCATCTAATTTGAATAAGCATGATCTTTGGCTGTTTATCATGCATTAAAATGTTGACAATTAAATCCTTAAACATTATTAAAAAAATTATTAAATCAAAATTGATTTTAAAAAATAATCTTAAGACGATAAAACTCATGAGATATAAATAATGTCGAATATTTTTGAAAAATATGTAATTATATGTGTATTTGAAGAAAACGAAGAAAATTTATACAAAAATTTATTTCAGTATTGTATTTTAAAAATATTTACAATTTAGTTGATATAATAACAAATAGAATTTATTTTGAATCTTTTTCTTATAGATAATTAAATATAAATTATTTTATTTTTTACGTTATCTGTTAATATGTATTTTTTCTATTGTATTAAGAAATTTTTTGATATTTTTTCGAAGATTCTTTTCAAGTGCTTAATACGTCATGAAGTAGAAAAAAAAAATTTGTATACATCGTTATATTTAATGCTGACATTCAGAACATTGTGAGTAAAATTCTTGACGTTTTCTAATGTAATAGAATCAAAATTAAACATGGGAGCCTTTTTTTAAATGATACTTTGAAAAAAATAGAACTTTTTGATATGTCAATGCAAATAAGAACGAACAAGAATTTTTCTTTTTTTTATAATTTACGCAAAATGTATTGCAAGTGCGCAAAAAAACATGATTCTTCTTAATGTGTCTCACAATAACAGCAACAAAAATATAAGCTCACGAGCTTTCGTATCCCAATAATAATGTCATTATTATAACAATGTTGTTAAATATTATGCTCATTTTTCTGCTATTTTAAATATCCATATTAAATATGGAATATGAAGTACGAATTTCTTTATTATAATTCAATAGGATTGAAATAGAATTTCGTATAAGTATAATTAATGACCGTTCTCTCCCAAGCGCACTTGTGTCACGAAAAACATGGTGTCAGCATGAAACACATTCGTTCCCGAATCGATGAGTCACGCTTTATACAGGGAAATCTCATTGTTGTAAACATATAGGGCACCCGTACAATTGTGAGATCAGTAATGTTACAACTTTTAAAGTATAAAACCCATCTTTGTACATTCTACACTTGTGACAACTGGCTTTATCGCGTTATCAATTGAACCGTTTATTTAAAAAATGTAGCGGAATCATGGGAAATACAAGAAGAAAATTTATTCGGACGAATTGTTGATAGAAAAACTTAATATTTTAGAAGAATAAAGTTTTACGTTATGATTTGCGGTTTGTATTTTTTTAAAAAGAAATTTATCTTTTTTTGCCAGATAATTCATAATTGTTCATTACATATACATGTTTTTTCATTATTATTTCATTATTTTAGTCAGCATAAAAACACTAAAATAAAAAGAATTTGATTTGTTTCCAAGGGAAATACGTTATTTCCTAATTTATATATAGTCTTCTTTTTAATTAAAACATAATACAATATAACAATAATTTAATTATGACATTTTATCCAAGATCTTTTTTTAAAAAATTTTATTTTAAAGCACATAAGGGCAACCTCCGGCCCTCGAGCCGGATTCGACCCTCCGGAGAGTTTATTCCAAAACATTATATTATAAATAAATGAAATATGAGGTAGCAACTTGTTTTAATTCATTCAATATTAATTTGTTTTATTGTTTTAATAATTTGGTCCGACCTNAATTAGGAAAGGTTGCCCATGCCTGTTTTAAAGATTCATTGTGTACTAAAAGAAAAATTAATCTAAAATTCAGATATCATATTGACTCATTCATGAATTATATTAATTATTCCTTCTTGTTATTTCTCCTCTTCTCCTTACAAATTATAATTTTTCCTTTTATTCAGAACCACAACTGTCTAACTTATGAAAGAAAGTTGTGATTGTGAATGGCAGGGTTCAAGATGAATTATTATTACGCGAAGAAACGCATAACGAGAGCAAGAGGAACTCGAGTTACAAAGGTAGAAGCGTGGAATCAATCCTTGACGTAGATATGTTTAAGTTTCCACGTCGCTGTGTCAAACTCAAATCATTAAGGAAATTCATATCAAAGTTCTACCACCATTATTAGTAACAGCCTCGCAGTACGCGTAACTTTCTCTTCGGAATGTTAACCGTACTCGCGACCTCTCGCGATCTCACGTATGAGCAGAAATCAGGCTCCGCACATAAGTTACTTAGAGTAGTGTGAAAATGTTATCGTTGCCTTGCTAACAGAATTGTCGTAAAATTCAGCACAATATAATGGATATTTATCGAGGACACATAGAAATAAGAATTTTCTTGTTTGCCATTTCTTCGTTTATTTTTTCTAGTGCTACTTAGTAGCTCAACTTTAATTGAATTTACAAAGCCGCTATAATGCCTTTATCATCTTCTCTACTAAGAAACTAACTTGTCTCAATTCTCGCGGCTTTTATTATTTTGCTTTTATTACTAGTTCGGTCGGCGGCACGGCGAGACATGAAATGCGGCCTCGGTTCTCCACTCAACTTCCGCGTTTTAAAACGGATGCGCGGCAGCCCGCGGGGGTTAAGTACGAAGGTCGGTTCAAAAGAGCAGGAATCGTCGGCCGGGCGCTCTCTCGGTTACGGTAGCCAAGTTTCTCACTAAATTCACGAAGTTTAGCCGTACAATTTACCCGCGGCGTGCCAGGTAAGTCGCCGTTCCAGACGCGTTGCGGAAAGCCAGAGGCGGTTACCAAGTGCGTGATAAACACCGGTGCATCCTGATGAAAGAGCTACGAGAATGGCGAGAATAGCTTTACTTTCGTTCTTGAACTTACGCGTCAGCGCGCTATTCCGTAATTTTGTAGATCGGCAACGTAAAAAAATCCCCTTTTTGTTCGTGGACCATCATAAATTGTCACGAATTCGTAGCATCTGTTTTAGAAGATAATGCAATTTTTCTATAAATTTCTCGTTTTATGGAATGCACATAATAGAAGCGAAACAGAAAGGATCTAACGCTACGCGAAGTAAGAAATATGTTTATCGAAACATTTTTTAACACATACTCACACAGATATGAAATCGGAACTTCGACAGAAAAAGTATCGTTCTTCTTGAATCGAACAGAGGAAGTTTAATATTTGAACGAGTTCATTAATTGAGACAAAGTCTAATGGAGTCTCATCTAACTTTGATGAAAAAGTTTGAATTGGTATCATGATAAATTTATAATCCTTTTCCAAAGCTACTTTTCGCTAAATTTGTTTCGTTGAAAGATATTGACAGTTTTGGAGACATTGCATATTTTATTTTTTATCGTTCTCCACAGCCAGCAAAGGATTACTACTATTTTCTAGTCTTTTCACCTCGATATATCCCTTTTTTCTCCTCTTATAGGTATAGTCCCCGCGCACATTTAAAATACGTGCATTTGTTTTGTCTGTCTCTGCTCGCAACGAGATATTTATATGACGTATGTAGCTCGATTATTGTGATTTGTGATCTCAATTTTTTTCGGAGCGATGGACCGCTTGTACGTCTATTTGTGGACGATTGCGCCTATCCGTCTTCCAGGCTCGCGAAACTACGAACCACATGTGTGCGCGTATATCTGCCGACTTCGATCGCGATCTTTGGAAGATTAAACGCACGTGGTTCTCCATGTCGCACAATTTAATCAACGGGCGCAGATTTATCGAACGGGACGTCAAATTTAACGTGCTGACCAATTTCAACGGTTTACCTTCACTACCTTGTTACCGGGAGCCTCGGGGGTACGTTGACCGGAGGCTTACGAAGGAATTGGCAGAGCGCAGTTGCACCTAGCCTTAACTGTGCCATGAAAAGTTTGCCATGTTATCGTTACGTTCACTACTGGGCACAGCTCGAAGGGCCAAGGTATAGGATAGGTGGCCTCGGAAAGACTCACCGGAAAAGCGATAGTATCGATAGTTCTGAGAAAATTCATGTTGCCGATATTACCTGCTTCGGAAAAATATTTCTTCGCTCTTCTTACTTGTTTCGAGAAACGCGAAGAAATAAGAATTTATTTATTCGACGGTATTGCGTACTGAAAGTCTTCCAAAAGAAAAAGTCTACTTGAGAATGCTTATACTTATTCGTATCTAAAGCTGCTTCTCCTTTACTTTTTAGACTTTATTTACGCTTTATTTATATAAATATTTTTTATTTCTATTTTGCGTGACACACAAAAAGCAGATACAATAAAATTATTTTAATATTAACAAATGTTTTGCTAGTTAATCTGGATTCGATGTTCATATACCAATTCATATATGGTAAGAATGATTTTGCTGAAATACAAATTTGAAAATAATTTTGTTTGGACCATCAAAATAATTATGCAGTAACTCAAACTGGTTACTTGTTGAATGTTAAAACTTTTTTTAACAGCATTATCAATTAACGCTTAAGCTTCTACATAATTATTTTGATGATCTGTATCAAAAATATTTTCAAAAATAGATCTGTAGCTAATTTTTTTTAGATATTTCAATAAAACTGTTTTTTCATGTATATGGCATAACATTAGATATTATAAATTGATGCACAAATTGTGCAGTTAATTTAATAATCTTGCTAGCAATTAATTATTTTGCTTTCGTTCTTAATCGAACTTCTATTAGCCTTTTTTTCTTCAAATTTTCAAGAGCGATCGTCTTACTAAATTGACATCTGCTAGATACAATTTTATGCAAATTTCGACCTTAATCTGTCCTTTTTTAGCCTTTTTTACCCATATGATCCTTTATGTGACTCTTTCACATTAGAAGTGTCACTCACGCGACTTGTTATTCCAACGTAAAGTGTCAACCCTACTCTGATCTTGTTCAACTCTAGCCCGCTGTCTTCCTCTTGTCGGAATTTCTCGTCCCATACTGCCCGTCAACGAACAGCTCGCACCCTTTTTACGTGCCTACCAGCCGCGGTTAACCAGTTTGGCCGACGTCCAAAGTTCAACGGGAGCTGCATTCCAATAGGGCTTTCCCTTCTGTAACGCGATCTGCGTAATGTAATATATGCATATACGCGAGAGAGCGAATAGGGCGGGAGAGTGAATAGGACGGGCGCGCTGTGTAACGCGTAAGGGTGCGTAAAGGTATGCGCGGATATAAATTTGACTTTCGTAGATTTCGCGAACCACCAAGAGATTTATATTGCATGCGGATCGTTTCCGCGGCGACACAACCAATTTCCAGAGTCGATTTACGATCCACGCAGCGAAACATTGAATATCGTTTCGTCGATTCGCGACCTCGTTTCTTAGTCGTAACATAAGATAACGTCGTGGAACGCAAAAATCTCGCGCAGGAAGCGATCTGTCTGGTGTAACGTAATAAATCTTTGCGCTAAATAATAACTGGTGAACAGATATAAATAATGACGCACGGAAAAATGTCGAAAAATATCGAAATCTAAAATTATATTGACTTTTCAATGGATTTGCAATGAAGTGTTTTGGCACGATTTTTCAAGCTTCGGAGCTCTCCTCGTAAATTAAAAATGCGATAAGGATATAAAATATAAGCGAAAGAATTACAATTCAAGAAACGATAATATTATCTGATTAATTGCGATTTTGAATAACTTGATGCTAGCCCGATTTTTCTTATTCTTCTTATACATTCATCTCGAAGTTTATTCATTTGATTAGTATTTTGAGGCGGACGTAGGGAGAACCTGCACCCTACTTAAAGTGAGGCATCGAACGTGCAATGTATACGAAAAATGTGGGTTCGACCAGCTGGCAGTCGTAACTTTTTTTACGTAGGTAATCAATTTAAGTTTAGATGGATAAAAAGTGTTACTGGGCGAATGAAAAAAGTGCGAATATATATCCAACGGAATTCTATAGAAACTTCTTTTTTACTCTTATATGTAATTGTTCTCTTTTATTCAGGAACAATTTGATTATTTAATTATGTAGGAAATCTAAAAATCTGATCTTTATACAATTTATTTATTCTCATTAATTTACAACTTATTAGAAAAAGTTGTAACACATTTGTTTAATTACTTATAATGTTAGAGAAATAAGTGACAGATAAATTTCTAGCTTTCACATGACTGTTATCGGAGATTTTTAAGATATTTGAAGAGTATTCGATTTGAATAAAGAGCACATTTTTGTCATGCGCATACAACAAAAGTGCCTGAAACATCAAGATAAAGTATCACTACTAATGTAGCATTGCGATAATTTTGCAAATAATATTCGACTGTTACTGAATGTCTAATCTCTGGCAGAAAACATAATTCGAGACATAATTGTTAATGTGTCAGCGGTCCCATAAAATTAGTTGAAAGTTGTAGGATTTTTATGTGGTTTGATGGGCTCTTACGTCAACCTTTTTCGAAGCAATTTTTTTTCTTCTTTTACTTGTAATCACGATGCTAGTCTATCTTTACAGGGCAATTATCACGCTTCAATCGCGAAGAGACGAACGGCTTACGTGCAGAGATTTCAAACGATCGCGCAACAAAAAATTCCGTCAGAGAATGAAAAGAATGCTTAAGCAAAATCGCGTCGTCAATCTGCTCGGAAAAACTTGATTGTTGACCCGGACCGTGATTCAATAATTAAATCCACTTCCTGACGCGTGCGGCGGCGGAATTTCGATCCTCATGAATTTTCAAGAAATGCGAGGAGGCAAGCGGGTTACGCGCCGAGGCGGAAAGCGGAAAGGAAAAAGGAGAGGGTGTGTTTGAGAAGCAAACGCGGGAAACAGGTCGCTCGCGAGACTTGACTCGGAAACTACAAGGATAATGGAGGTTGCGTTTAACGAGACTGCATTATTTCGAGGCGCGATATTGTTATGTGCAAAGCAAAACCGTTAGTATAGCTCGCTCTGTTATCAAAAGTGCATTCATTTTGATGCAGCCGACAATGGTTTCCTGATCGGCGTAAGTTGCATTAATATTTTGCTGAAGTCGCGTCCAGTTAATGGAAGAAATTCAAATGAGATCAAAATATATTAATAAAGCAACGCTACGAACAAGGTTGAAGCTTAGTGTCTAATAATATTTTTATAAATTAGAATGCCAATGTCACAAATTAAATTGATCGTTAAATTTCAATAATATGATGCTACCATCATTTTAAAATACTACAAAGAATTTTCAACCGATCAAAATAATTTGATCACATAAATCGTTAATATATTTCATCATTTGTCATATTATACATATTATATTAACTTGGACTGCAGATTGCGCAATCATTTTCAGTTCAGTTTCATTAATAATATTTTAACATCAAGCTGTGATAATTTTGATTTCAATTTAGCTAATAATTACAAATTTATTCTGTCAACTTCTGACACTATGTGAACGTGTTATATCACAATTATATATATATAGAACAATCTTCGTAACACTGACAGTACAATTTCTAACCGAATTATCCGCAACTTTAGTAGCACGCAGCCAAATTACAGATTTTACGCTCGCACGAGCATATGGTCCGCGTCTCTTCGATTTTGCCAGCCGTCTAACGCTGCACTACCGCGAGAAGAGGAAACGCGTGATAGGAGGGCGGAAAAACCGCGACAGGGTCGTAAGAAAGGCACGCGGCGGCGCAGTCTGCCACAATTTCTCGGTCGAGGAAGGAGAAGAAAGGCATAGAAAGGAGAGACGAAGGAGAAAATGACCGCCGGATACGGAAGTGGCGCAGTGTCCCGCGGGGTCTGCGATTGTTTTGGCCGGGCTCCCATTTCCACGGCTTTACGGGCAGCGGGCGGAATTTGCGGCCGTCCCGTATGTATAGCCGCGCAACGAGCGCCGGCACTTTTGCCTCGCAAGTCGCGGCCGCGTCGCCATTAGTTACAGACCCGCCGTCGGCGTTTCCCTCTCTTGCTCTTCCTTTCTC
>JANQDE010000053.1:1098677-1129492 GCA_037157785.1 Cephalotes varians
ACACACACACACACACACACACACACACACACACACACACACACACACACACACACCCGCCGCGCGGGTTGTTCTTATTTTCCAAAGTTCCGCCGAGAGAGCTGCCACGACCGACCGCCATCCCACCGCTGCCACCGGCTCTCCGCCAGCTTTTTCCACCGTCCGCGCCTGGTACAATGGTTACACCGGCCTTTGTATCGGCGCCGGGATCGACGCGGTGGATACCGCTCGAGTTGCTCCAGTTCAAAGTTGAAGCCTAGTTTTTCTTTCGTTAACCGGCGAGGTCGTACCCTTTGTCACGAGGGTACGTCGGGCAAAAAGTGCAGACATACCGAGCCCTCCACAGCGATCATTAAAATAAAACGATGGCAGAATTAATGGATGGAAAAACTAACGTCGGGGGACCGTTAATGAAATTCGCACGTAGTGCAGGTGTGCAATCTTGGTATAAATCAGCTCAATAGGGGCAGTTTCTAAACTTTCTCCTTTCCGGCTTCTCGCTAACAAGATAATTATATAATGGCTGTCTATAGAACGGTAGCAAATAAGAACTGAATGCTCGCGGAGGTAGCACAGCGAAACACACAATGCAACGGAAGAATGACTCGTGAAAGTATATTATCCCCTTGAAAGTAACTATTAGCATGTAAAACAGCTGCCATTATCATTTAGTCCAATTTTGGTAGTAATGGGTAGTTTTGCGTACAAATTTAAATATTGTTCATCGAATCGAATTATCAAAATTTAGAAACGTACAAAATTACATTAACGATAATCTCCGAAACTTATCTATTTAAAAGCAATAGATTCGGTTGTTATCTCGATTAAGCTAAGAACCCAGAGAAATAACCAATTTGCTAATAAACGCACGTTGGCGCAAAACTCAGCGAAGCGCTCGTGGCTTTGCTCCTGGGAAGAGAATCGCGGGAATGATGTGTGCGCAGAGTAAACCGACTTAATTTGATTAAACAATTTCTCCTTCCCTCTCTTTCTCTCTCTCTCTCTCTTCCACCATGTGCCATACTGTTGACGCGAGTAAACGTGTAATATGAAGTGTACGATCCCGCGCCGGCTCGCAATCCGCGAGACCGAGGAGCGCGCTCTCGAGATACACTCAGATTAAACTGCAGCGATCTCTTCTCGGCCGCCGACCGGCAATATCTCTCCGGCAGTAATATATTATGCACGCGGTCCGCGAGATTCCATGGATTCCCGGATCGACCTTCTCCCCCGACTCCGAGAATCTTTCGAATATTACGGCTATATTAAGGTACTCGATACTTTGAATCCTTCGAAGATCTAAGGTAGAAATACGGAATATCTCGATAGCTTGGCGAATTGAACTTCGAGTGGGAAAGGAAGCTGGCGAGTTGCGAGACTAAGGAAATGAGTACGAGATCGCGTAAATCTGTGCATGCGAAAACGTTACGTATTAATATTTCAGCTAAACTGAAACGATTCACGTCAGCGTGTGAAAACAAGTAATTGTGGTAATAGAGAAGGAGCCTTCCTTACTCTTTCCTCGTTACGCTAGCTTGCCATTATGCAAGAATTTAAGCGACAATTTAAGCGATCTCAGAAAATCGTGTTGTGTATTTAGGAGATGATGCTGAATTCACAAAACGAAGCGCAAAAAATGTCTCGTTCATCGGGATTAATTCGGAATACAGCGAGAAAAGAAAATTTGACATTTATTTTATACATTGATTCTATAAATGTTTATTTTTTTTCTGTGCGCAACGTACAGCGCAGTGTTTTGTACATATCACTGCGTGGATCGATTACTTTTTGACGCATTACTTTTTGAAACACAACCGCGATAAACGCAATAATTGTTTTTTGAAATGTTTAATATTTTCAGTGCTGTTATAATTTGAAAATATTTTCAAATTACAAATCAACGTAGTGTGTTAGAACTCCGCCACTGCGCATTGCATCGGTGAGTATCAAATTATTTATTTTCATTTGAAGTAATGGGTCTGTGAATTGTTATAAATAAACATGAGATCTCTTTTACATATCCATTATTTCCATTACCTTGAAATGAACGGACTAGAAAAAATTAGGACACATATATATATATATATATATATATATATATATATATATATATATATATATATATATATATAAAATATTTTAGCATGACACAGTTTTGTATCTTACTATAGAACAGAATTGTCATTACAAGATGCATATGTCTCTTAAAGTTTACGAAATATTTTAAGACGTGCGCATGTAGGCATAAATAGAAAAAAGAGGAACAGGAAATATTTTACAACTAGAGTGTTCGATAAAAAACAAGACCAACACACAATAATAGAAAGATTTTTGCACAAGAAAAATTGTGCGAATCTAATAAAAATTTTATCCTACATGTCTTTTTGCTAAGCATTCTATTCAACTACATATATATCACGCATCCGAGAAAGCATTTATTAATATTTTATTATGTTTTTTATTTTTCTTTTCTTTTCCTTTTGCGAAATCTTTGAAAGTCTGCGTTTGACCTTTCTACACTCAGGATTAAATATTAAATAAATTGAAATGAAAAGAAAAGAAGATGTATAATTCAGAGATTCTTTCAATACGCATATGTTACAAGTAAAGAAAGAATAGAAAATATCTCTTACAGTTACATTTCGAGTAATTTAAAAAGATGTGCAAGTAATTGTTAATCTTATTTATTTTTATACGCAACTATTTGATTTTAATTTTTTAGTTTATCATTTATATTTATTAATGACTAATTTTATATTACTTCTTGGAATCCAATAAATAATGCGGAGAAGAAAAGAACTTTATACAAATTATTTTAAAATTTACTGATTACATATCTCAGTTATATTTGATATTAAACAATACTACTAATGTAACATATTAAAAATAATTTAGATAGTTCAGTAATATAATAATATTATTAGCAATAATAATGAAAGTTTTTATATATAATATAAGAATTCATGAAGAATATCGAGAATATATATAATATACAAAAAATTCATGCTACGATAACAATATTAATTGTTCCTATTACTTCTTTTTGGCATGCAATTTTGATCAAATGATCATTAATAAATCTGATTAAAGATTAATAATTAATTTGTAATTCTTAATTAACTTGCACTCTTAAAAATCCTTGATTCAAGAAGTAAAAAATTAACTTCACAATTTAATACAACGCCATCATAACTCCATTCAATGATTTGCGGTGATCTCTTGTGCAATACCTCGGAGATTGCTCCACTGTCTTTGTTCTCTTTCATCAGGAATTTCTCGTTACGGATCGGAGTGACAGCGAGAGGTCATTTCGCGTCGAATTCAGCTTACCCTTGTCAAGCCTCGTTGTCTGTATTCAACTGCCTCCCGAATTGGCTTGGCTTCATGGTCCGTCGAGTCGACGTGTACTCGAGGTATTTTTCGCGACTTGAAGGAGCAGGAACAAGCGCGATTTCCATAATCGATATACCGGGGAGAAAGCGCGCTCCGGTCTTGGAGACTTCTCCTTCACCAAGGGAGAGTGCCTTGTTTCTTCTTCTCGATTCGATGCCGCTCTTTTATCCTTTCCTTCCTCCCTCGAACCATGCGCTTTTTTCCGATTTTCTCTGGTTATTTCCCGAGAGAAGAGTCATCATCCCCGGATAGAAATTTCCAGGATCTTCGATCGTGTGTCTTATACCGATTATTTGAGTTCCGGCCAAATTACGATTTCCCGTATCGACTATGTCGGTCACAGCCCTTCGGTGAAAGCAAGATGACATAAAGCAACGACAGCTTGTTAGCTGAAAGCAGAAACGAGCTGGCAACTATATAAAAGTTATTGGTATTTACATTTATTGAAGCTTTCTCGGATTTCTCTTAGCTTATATATTTCATGACTTATATATTTCTGACAAGTTTTAGATTACGGTATGATACGACCTGAATAAAGTTATTGATCAAATATTCCATGTAGGAATAAAAAACTAAAATGAGAAAAGGCAGAAGAACTCGTAATATATAAAACTTTATGTTAGGATTTCTTTTTTTGTATTATACTATTTTTCGTACAGAAAGAATAATTTTGCTGAAGTATCTAAAAATGTAGCTGAATATAAATCTGAAAATAATTTTATTGAATATATTGAAAATAATTTTATTGAATATATTGAATAATTTTATTAAAATAATTAGTAGGCTCAAGTTAAAATGTTAAAATTTTTTGCAGTATTGCTCATCATGAGTTTTCTACATAATTATTTTGATGGTCCAACAAAATTATTTTCAGATCTAAATTTAGCTAAATTTTCAGATATTTTAACAAAATCGTTCTTTCCGTGTACGAAATTGTGGATTATATCTTATCTGTTAAACTTTAAATATCAAATTTAATTTGTGATTGAATTTACATTACGTGTAACATTATATGATACATTTGTTATTTTATTAAAAACACATTAGCAAAATATAGTTTTTTCCTAATCTTGAAAGTAATTTACTTAATCTCGAAACATACGATTTTTTATAGTAAATTAATAAAGATAGGAGCCATGAAAAGATGTCGAAAAAAAATTAAAATAGCTACGATTTATGGAATCATAATAACAAGTTTTTAATCATTTGCTAAAATGTCAATAAAATATATTGATATATATATATATATTTTTGTATTATTTTATAATTAATTTGTTGATTCAATTCAGTACTTGTTAAACCACTTATTAAAGCAAAATTTAAATTAGGAATACAATAGTTTTTGGCATGCGAATTCACGGTTTTTTCGCTTTAATTAGAAAAATTCGGGTGTAAAGCCAAATATGCGCGGTTTGCAAAAGTTCTAGCTGTTTTACGAGGAGTTCTAGAATTTCTATTGCTCGAAAGAGTTCGAGCGATTAACACTCAAAACAATAAAAGTGAATGAACTGGAAATAATTTTTTAATTCTCGAGTAGAGAAACTTGTAATTTGTAAAAAATTATCATTAAATTGAGAACATAAAATATAACTACGAATTCTAAAATTGAATAAAATTGAAATAATCAGAAGAAGGTATTGTATATCAATTATTTATTAATAATACAATTATTAATAATACAATTTTAATATTTCGTTAATTACTAGAATATATAACAATCGCGCAGCTTTGTCCATACACGCTTTGTACACATGACGATGTTAATAAACATGCAACACATACTTAATCATGTTGCGACAGCAGAAAAATAGGATCGTACGAAATTATGGCACATTCGATATCCGCGAGAACAATAAGTTTAATGTCTAGTAAATTAACATTAAAAATATTAATTATATTAATATAATTATATTAATATTAATATTATATTAATGTTAAAATGCCTATAATATTAAATTATATATTTTTGATTGACTAAGTGCATATATTTTTACTAATCATCCACTTAATTCGCGCAATAGCATCTTTGACTATTTCGTTTTTGTTAATGGAACGTAATAGACACGGAACAGACTTCGGGACAAATGCATCGCGATGCGTTTAATTGATAAACAAAATTTATATTAACCTGCATTTATTATTTATTACAATATTTTTCATCACACAAAAATAACAATTTGCTGAAACATTTAAGAATTTAGTTAAATATAGATCTAAAAATTTTGTTGGACCATCAAAATAATTATGTAAAAACTCAATCATGATGAACAATGCAAAAAAATTTTGATATTTTAGCAACTAGTTTGAACAGCCTAATTATTTTGATAGTTTAATGAAATTATTTTCAGATTTGTATCTAGCTAAGCTTTTAGATACTTCAGTAAAATCATTCTTTTTATCCACATAATATAGATTCGATATTCGTACATAATAATCCGTTCAAATATATATTACACAAGACTTGTTCGGCCGCGAACAAGTCAAGAATATATTTTGTATATCTACTTACAATTTCATCTTGCATAACTATTACATTGCGAAATAACGACCATCATAAAAGAACGGATAAACTATTTGCTGCTCGAAATGCGGAAAATGCATGAACGCGGAAAAGAGCAGGATGCGCAGCGCCGCCGTGTTGTGCTTGGCGCGTAAAGTTAATCACGCGGGAATTCCTTCGTCATCTTAATTACGTTTATATTTCATTTGCAAAACGTCAGAACGGGACGGAACGGCTCTTGAACGAGAGGCATTGCGACTCGCTAAATTGGTAAATATTGTAAAATCTGTATTACCTTGCATTTATCATTCTCTACAATAATTAATTTAAGATTCGGTTACTAATGATCTGTTCAATCGCGTATTTAATGAGACTTGTTCGATTGAAAATTTATCGCGCGAATAATCGAGAAATCTTTTTATCATCTTAGACACATTTTATTCGTGTTTCATGTTTTATTTGTGAACTATCGCAAATATCGAATGTGCCATAATTTCGTACGCTCCTATTTTTCTGCTGTTCGCAACATGATTAAGTATGCGTTGCATGTTTATTAACATCGTCATGTGTACAAAGCGTGTATGGACAAAGCCGCGCAATTGTTGTATATTCTAGTGATTAATTGTAACCGCGTTTAATTATATAACTAATAATGTCTTTGTTTTAGGGAATAAATGTTGTGTGAGTACTACGAAGAAATTGCAACAAGAAAAGAAGAGAAGAAAAGGAGAGAAAAGAGAAGGACCAGAGTGAGCATTTTGTAATGTTATATTATTCGTAATTTTATTATTTGTTACTGATAAAAGTAATTGTTTGTTTGTGCAGTATGTCATTTTACAGATCACTGTAACATAATAGCACATACTACATGTAATCTATACCGTTTAACAAATAAAATATTTCAGATTATATTTAAAAATTTTTTAAATATGTAGTAAAATATTTATAATATGTAATTAATATTAACAACTGGTATAAAGTATCTCTCCAAATATTTAAGTTTATAATAGTTTAAATTATAGAAGATTATTTATATTTAAGATTTATAATAGTTTAAATTATAAAAGATTAGATCATTTCTTCGCAAATTTTTGTACAAATTGACAATATCTGACAATGAGAAAGCAATTTTATAAAAATATTATTTTTTTTTAATATTTGTATTTTTAATATTTGTATAACTTGTATTTGTTATTTTTCATTAAATATTTTTATTTTATAAATATTTTTTTATTAAATATTTGTAATTATTTTTTTATTAAATATTTTTCTATTCGAAATTACAATAAGTTACTATTTGCGCGTGCAAAAATTATTTTTTAATATATTTATTTTGACATTGTTTTTATTTGAATGTAGTTTTATGTTACAGATCGATATGTATCATAACTCCACTGTTGCAGATACCACCTAAGAAGGAATTCTGACAACTTGTGAGAAAGCGGAAGAAGAATCTTGGCAATCCGAGAGAAAGAGGAGAAGATTTAAGAGAAGCTTCGGGCGTCAGTGGAGCAACTTTGGAGTAAGTATTATTGCTTACTTGCGTAAAATTAGTCTCTTCGTTTATTTTAATTGTTTTTTATTTCAATGATTTAAATATAATAACTAAAAAAAATAATTAATCTGAAATGTTATAAAAGTTTATTCTTTAATTATCTTTTTTTCTTAAGATATAATTATTTTAATAGATATTTAATTGAAAGACAATAAATAAATTTTATGCGTGTAAAAATTATTTTTTTAATCATTGGTTATTTTAAACGCTGCTTTGGATCTTATGTTTATATGTTACAGAATGTAGCTACGTAGCTGATAATTCCACTGTTGCGCAGCAGTCGGTGAGTGATAATTGCAAATATATAGCATGTACAGCAAAATTCCAAATTTGGTCAAGGTTTTTATTTTGTTATTATGTTCGATTAAAACGAGACAGCCTAGCAGAATAGCCTAGTTAAAGTAGCTTGTACATCTTTTTGTAATAAATATTTAAATGTGTTTAATACATCCAAAAATTTAGGAATTCTTCTATAATACAAAAATTAATAATTGATTTGAACAATTGATTTGTTTCTTAGATAGAATTTTTTATTCACAAGTCGGATAAAATAATGCTCGTTAATCACGCGTTATATAAAATCTACAGCTTCATATTTAGAATAAAAAATTACATCTTAAGAGTAAAAAATTAATATTCGCTTAAGTTGCTCAAAACGTGTCGCTATAATCTCGCATTATACGAACTCCAATCCTTTCTTTAAAGACACTCCCATACATTTCCATAAGAATAATCGTCCAATAGTATTCCATTTTGCAATTTTCTACGTAGCTGCAGAGGTAGCGAAAAAAAGGGAGGGAAAGAGAGATGAGAGAAATGGGTCGGTAGATGAGTGAAAAGGAGAGGAGCGAAGAAAAATATAAGAGGACGTCAGTAACGACTAACGCAAGCTTCGCGAAGAAGGGAAGAACGGCATCTTTTAGTAATTACCCGCCTCCGGAGGGCGCATTACTCTTTGTCGGCCGACGTACCTCGGATCTTATCGTTGTTGAGAGAGAAAGGATGAAGAGTAGTGAAGTAAAAGATAGAACTGCAGTACTGGCAACCACTTTTGTGGAATAAGACGAGGAATGGGGAGTCGGTTGCAGTCCTTACTCTACTGGGCGAAATTGCGTTGGGCGACATTTTCATCTTCGCCTTTGTTTGTTCCATGGACGTGCATTTCATTTTATAATAGCATAATAATAATTTTGATATCGCTAAGATGTACCGCTGTATAAATAATAAACAAGTACTTTTTCTACAAAAATATTGAAATGAGTATTAAATATAAAAATTACTTCGCTGCTCGTCGATGAGGAAAGTCGATGGAAAAGCTTTTCTAAATTTAATCAGTCTTGTAAATTATATCGGTAACACCTTATTTTCGTTGCACAGCGTATCGATAAAATCTATAACAGCTGCTTTTAAACAAAGCAGTCTCAACACGAAAATAGAGCAACAAGTAGCGTGCTCGGAAAACTGGAATTGATCCTTAAGTTCTAAATACATTCTGAATATTCGTACAGAGAGAGAATCTCTGAGACTATAAGACGATAACCATTATCCGATTGCTCCTATACCGCCACACAGAAATGCATTCAAAATTACCTTATTCAGTAGCTATTCAGATTTTCAGCGCTCTTCGTAACGTCCGATAATGAGATTGCGGCAGAATGATTGATCGTATTATATATGCGACGTCATTGATTTTCCATAGTGAACGCGACAGCGAGGCTTGTTAATCTTGCGAGGTTGAATCGAAGGCATTCTATGTAGATGACAATGTTAAATAAAAAGAGAAAAGATAAACGTGAAATTGATAACTTTTGCATCATCAGAATTAATTTATTCAAAAATTGATGCGCACATTATTATTCATTATTATTCATTTAGATCTATAAAACTGCAAATTGTTGGAACATATAAATTTCAATAAGTTTGTGTTGCATTGTGTGGAAATTTGATTACTCATATCAGAGCATGAAATCAAATTTATAAAAAATATTGTCCGTGTCAATTTTGAAGTTCCAATTAACCCAATTGTCTGCTATTTCAATTCTAAATTTACAATCGTAACTTGAGCATGTAAAAATAACTGTTAGAATAAAAATTCTATTTTTCCCTCACAAGAGATACCCCTCCTCCCTCCCCACACACACAGAAAAATGATACCTTTTTCAGGAAGCAAAGAGATACTCTTAAGAAGCATATCATGTCTTTAAAATAGCAGTATGCGCTTGTGAAATAAAAGTAAAATCATGAGATACTTGTGACTGTCGACGCAACAAGTAGTACAAGTCAGTATCGGAACGGCAACCGCAAATCTTCGCACGGTGTACACTTTCAATGCACACACTTCGCATCGCCATGACATCTCGGGATAAAAGTTCACAGGGGTTGAGCATTTTTATCGCCGGCGTACTCTGTCGCCAGTGGCGTTTCTTTACAGCCGCACAAAAGCACGCGCGTCTCGTATTGTTCGCAAAGTAGGAATCCATTTGCAAGTTTAATCTTCCTTGATATATATGAGCTACGGCTATTAACCGGCTACGTAATGACATTCTAAAGTAAAAATTCTTTAATGTAAAATCGAGAGATCAGTTAATTGACCATTAAATAAATATTAAAATTATTTTTTGTTAATTTATGAAAATTTATTTAATTTTTTGCTGCATTTTACAAGTTTTCGTTATTCTGTTTTAAAAATTATTGATGCGTCGACGCAGTTATTATTCGTTTTAGTTTATTTTATGTAATTAGAGAAAATATGAGACTTTTCCTGAAACGAGGAGTACTGCATATAAATAAAATTACATTGGTCACAGGGGAACACTAGGTTATTACTAAATAATATAGTAAAATTAAATGTTGATTCCATACGATTCAATATCGGACCATGAAATTTAATCAACTGTGTAATAGCCGTTCATAAACCGTTTTAACGTCGGTGCACGGTGAATTTTACTAGTAGTGAGATATTTTGAGCAATTTACGCGAATAGTGCTTGATTATTGAACCGTAAAAAAATTAATTAACATCTAATGTTAGTGATTGTATTTTCTTACGCAGATTTACAACGAAATAAAATTTAGTGAATTAGTTAGATATGTTATCGACAAAACGTCAAATGTTAATAAAACTGAAATATTATTTTGTAAAACTTAACACAATGCACCAAGGTATAATAACACAACAATGGTAATTAAGCGAGATACCAAATGTGTGAGATATTGTTTTTCAAATAAAGGTTTCATTAACATGATATCATGAAATTTTTTATTGTAAAAAAGTAGCGTAAATAGCATAGACGCGAGAATACAAAAAATATGATAATTTTTATTTATAATTGCATTTATATCATTAAAATATTTTAATAAAGTACCCTGGTAAAAATATATACAGTTTTGTTAGATATCTATCCAGTTACTGTCTAGTATTATTGTATCATTAGTTGTAGCAATACAAGAAATAGATAAGAACTTGATAGAGTCTTATTCGGCGACTGAAGCAATTTTCCTGGTAAAAATATATAGGATATTGCCTATATAGGATAGACACCTGTCCAGTTATAATTAATTTATTTATCTTGTTTTTGTTCAGTAAATGAATTCAGATTTTGTGCATCTTTTGTGCCCAGTAACTGCAGGTAAAGCGTTACATTTTGATTGGAATTCCAAATAATTTTACTTCTCAATTATTAGATAAAAATTAATATACTATTCAGTAATTGTTTAAAAAATGCATGAAATTTTTATCAAGTATGAATTAAAAATAAATTATACTACTTTATGCTTACATTTTGTTCATGCTTAATCCTTTAAAGCATTTTTTTTATATACGCATTTCTTGAAACTTAATTAATATACAAGATTAAATAATATACTTTATTAATATACAAGAGGATTTGTAGAATTGCTGATTATGAATATACAATCAGATTTTGAAAATCTTTAAAACTCTCCTAAATAATTTTTAAGAAAATTTGTAATTTTTGTAATTAAAATAAAATTTAAATAAGGTTAAAATAAAATATTTTTGTATTTTTGTATTTTTTACTTAGATTTAAAATTAAAGATTAGTCATGAACTATATAAGCTTTTATGGAAATTCAAGTACATTTGGTATTCTGAGTCCACAATTTTGAATTTGATAATTTTTGGCTTTCGAACAGTGATTCCAAAAACCTTTGAAGACCAAGTTTTAATATATTTTTTATACAACAAAATTTTATGTACAGTATTATAAATCAAAAAATTTGTCGGACTTTGAGTCGTCATCCTGAATAAACCATTGTGAAATTTGAAATTTTTATTTCAAATTTAGAGTTTTAAAATACTACTAGTATGAAATTACAAAGAAATCAGAGTGCAAGGAATATTTCAAAAGATATGACATATGTGTCACACCGTGCTTCAAAGAGTAAAGTCAAATATAATTGCATTGCTTAATTTACAAGATTAATTTACAAGGCGTCACAGACAAAAATAATTTTGTTATGCAATAAAAAGAGCCAATGCAAGATTACACGGAATGAATCAGATTAGCGTTTTAATTTTACGAAGAGACGCTGCAGTAGATTAGCGAAAAGAGAAATATCAACGGAGTTAAACAAAATGAAATGACGGAACTTTTAATTTTATATCCGATCCGCTGGTTCTGTTACTCGACGTAATATACAGGTATTATTATTATCGTCGTTGACCATCGCTTTTTATTTAGAAAATGAATTGGCTCTGCACGAGATTGTGCAGCTGAACATTGTTATTCAACGTAAAGGGTATTGTTTATGTACATATGATTTAATGCGTTAAAAACATTTTATCATTTTACCGAAACGAGAGAAGTTTCATCGATATTTAGAGAGAAAAGCGCATATATATGTTTACAATATAAATTACAATTGTATGAAGAAACACGCGTAGCGAGACGATGCGCCGACAAGGAAAGAGCCGCGCATAGTGACGCACTTCGCTTGTGCACTTCGTATGCTCTTGCGTCGGAGAACTTCGTTTAACTTATAGGCAGCTTTATATCTGGCCATGATATGACAGTCAAGACTACTTTAACAGACGAGATTGCTTGTTTAAAGCGCACCGCCCGTCGCGCCTGCATTTCCGTTCGTACTTTCATCCTGCAAATGGATCCCACGGCATTGTTTCCACAATGATGCGAGACATGACGCGCAGCGACTGAATGGATCGCAACGAATCCGAAAGCTCCCCGTTTGTCCGCATCACCGTGAATGCATCACTGGAGAATGTAATAGCGGACGTTTGCGCAATTGCGCATCGTAGTAATGTCAGGGAATCTAATCCAGAGTAACTTGAATTCAGAGCTTGGATTGGTTTGAGATCTATTTTGCAAGATTTAATTAGCAACACAAAATATTTAAATAACACGTAGAATATTTAACAAATAGAACAAAATATTTACTTATTAAATACGTACGATTGTCATTAAAATGACTCTGAGAGAGAAAGGAATGGTTGCAAATACCATAATTTAATTATAATATAATACTAATTATAATAATTTAATTTGCAATCAATTTTGATGCCAATATATATTTTTGATAGAACTATAAATATAATTATTATTACTAAAACATTATAACGGTAATAACTATAAAAATGAAGCTCCTAACCATTATTCTATCATGCAATTCTAGTCACAAACACTAAACACTTTTTTCTCTATTATTATTCAATGTATAGTTATAAACAATATTCGGATCATTCTTTTTCTTTTCTTTTTGAAGATAAATTTTGTCGAGATTATGCATAGTTTTAGAAAGACTGGACAAGAATTTTTATGAATATTACTAAAATGAATGTTACTAAGTTTTTTTGAAAAATATAATTGCAAATCGTCGTGTATCATTACACAAAAAATATTTTTAAAAAATTCAATGTCTCTCACATGTAAATATTAGTACAAAAATTGTTCTCTATTATGAATATTTTGCATGTTGTACAACATTTGCTAATATATGATGAGATGTTAATATGCCGCAGGTGAAAAGAGCATATTTACAATTCTCGTTTTGCGTGTGAAAATAATTTATAGTCAATGCATCGCAAATAAATTTGGGAAAACGATTCGTGTTCACGTAAACGTAAACAATTTCATTTATCGCGGGTTGTCTGATTTGCTTTATATGTATGCACATACGCATAAATTAATAAAATCGTTTATATTTCACGGTATGTGTAAAAAACCTGTGACTATAACGTCTGCATGTGTATAAACATTCGTATATGGCTGCAATATAATTGCGCGTGATTTTATTGAACCAATATTTTATTATGTCTAAATACACTTAATCCAAATATACTTAATCAATTTATTGGTGAAATCCTATATGATTGTCGTCAAATTCAACCGTAGTTATTATACAGCTACAAAACGCAATACATTTGTCCCTACGAGAATCACCTAATTTTACAAGATCACATTTAATTATTTCTATAGAGAAGAAGTTCGGAGGCGACGTGACTTTGCCTCTTCTTACGTCCGCTGTCACGTAAATTTTTAATTACTACTTTATCCCACAAATTATAAAATCAGCTGCTACAAGGCGGAGACCTACAATTTTCTTACCACACGTTCTCTTCTCGTTTTTCTTTTTATCTCTCTCTCTCACACACACACACACACACACACACACACACACACACACACACACACACTCTCTCTCTCTCTCTCTCTCTCTCTCTCTCTCTCTCTCTCTTTGTTCATTGACCGAGTCCCTTACAACCGTGCCATTTTTTCACCCTCTCAAGCGATCTAATTGTAAAGCTACGTGCTTTTACCGTGTAAGCCCCGAAGAGGCATTCACGTTTCTCGTGCTTGACCAACGGCAGCGCACTTTATTGTTTCCGCTAATGCACTTTTATATCGCAGCAATAATAAACTGGTAGCGCACTGTTCCAGTAATCTTTACCGTAATGATATTACCCGGCGAAACGTGCGCAGATGGCGAAGTTAACGTTAATTGGATGTGCGTTGCTGTTGCTTTCCGCGCAATCCTGCTGACCTAACTTCCCATCTCGGTGATGCATTTTCGGATAGCGCAAAATATTGCCGGGTGATAATTATATAAAAACTAAAAGAAACGAAGAAAAATAACAGCAGTAATTGACAAAGCTTCTGCTATCACACATGATTCTTATAATTATATATATCAAGAGTCATTGCTCGTCGAAGAGAGAAAGAGAAAGAGAGAAAGAAAGAAAAGATTACGTGTTATACAAAATATTATACTCATCCAAGCAATGTTGCGTAACTTTATAAACACTCGCGCAATGGAATTTGCAAACATGCCTTTTCCTCGTTTTACGGCTAGCGCAAAACAAACAGCTTATTTTTAATTTGCCGTGGATCTTTATTCTGCGAGGATCTCGCGCGAGTGAAGGTCAGGTACGAGGTATTTAAAAGAGCTTAGGAAAAGAGAGACGCAGCAGAAAGTAGAGACCAGCGACATTATCTAGTTTTTCGTTCGTTCTCGCCAATCACGAGGTAGCTGTCTCTCTCGTATTCTTAATTTTCCGCTATCTAAATCCGCCGTCTAGATCAACATCCAACACATAAGATAGCCACATAGGATGCTATGGCGAAGAACATGGCTAGATCTCCCCGTCACAGTTTTATCCACCTACAGATCGTCGCTCTCTATCTGCCGGCTCTCTTTACATCCCGTCTATTTTTTCTCTCTTTATTTCGCAGCTAAGAATGTCGCGTCTCTTATCTTAAAAGATCCCCCTGAATATCACAGCAAAACGTGACATTCAAACTCGTGTCCTTCGTTACGATCGCAATTTCTGAAGGTGGATGGTACCTTTCACGAGAACACGGTTTCAGCCCTTCAATGACAGTAATCTTATTGAAAGCGTCATGTATCCTTACGTTCGCGACGCTCTCGCTTAATAAAGTTATATCTTGTTTGGCCGGTTTCTATCAGTTTATCTACTAAAATAAGAAGAGAAGAAAGACAGAGGGAGAGAAAGAAAGAAAGACAAAAGAAATAGGTTTGAGAATTGAATCAATGGAAGACACAAGAATAAAGCTAATTCTCTGAGGCACTTTAGGGCTCCGTGCGCAGGCTTGAAATTTTTTATCACAAGAGAGCCACGAAGATATTGATTTACACGGATTTCCACACTGCATTATATGTATAAGCTGTACAAATAATATATATATAAATATTTAATTATTTTAAGTTATATAATATGAAGCTATCATAATAGCTAAAAATTATACATATATAAATGATTTATTTATAAAATTAATGAAAAGATGAAGTTGGATAGTGGTAGAATAATAAAAATAATTATAATTTGACAGCATATAAAAATATATAGGGAAGAAAAATATTATTACGTATGTCACAAGTTAATAAATATTTAATGAGAGACATTAGCAATATTGCTGATAATAATAAAAATTTAATAAATATAAATATGTAAATTTTTCAGTAAGATATACAAACATTTAACGAATGTAATGCTATTTGACGAGTGATATTATATAATTTATTTAAAAACAATTTATTTTTTCTTCTTTCTTGGACACTAATAATGTCTTATATTACATTTCTATTAAATCTTCTAACGTGTTCATAAAAATGTCATTTATAAACAGATCGCTGCCGGGGCAAGAGCATTATTGACCGCAACTCAGACACGATACTGGCACGAAAACTTTAAGAGGTCAACGATGGTCAGGAAAGCGCATTTTCGAGTTGCTTCACGGTCGACAGTCCTTTACGACGCGAGATTCAATTCGCAAAGGAAATAACTAGCCTATTTTGGAAGACAATTTATATTCAGGAATGCGATTTATATTCAGACAAAATAAAATGTTCTATTAATATAAAATAGAAAATACGGAAAAGCGAATGTTTTATAAAAAATGCATATTGTCCTTTAATACATAATATTCCATATTATAATCTTGAGAAATTGCAAAATATTATATCAAACGAAAATGTACATAAGCGCTTTAACCTGAATTTTCAAAAATATATTTTAATAAGATGATTTATATATCTCTTTTTCTCATAAAAAAATAGTATAAAAAATATAGTTTTATAAAATTTAAATTAATTAATTAAAAAAGTACGCGCCGCTCAAAGCAAAGTAATTATGATTGATGGCTATATATATTTGTGCCAATTGTTGATCTTTACTATAATTTTCGATAATTGTTGTGACAATATTATGCCGTATCTTTTACAGCTAATCATATCAGTTATCATAAAATAATTAATTGTAAAATAATAACATTATACGAAACATTCTGTATAATTCCATAAAATAACGCTCAAATATTGTTCAGCAATGACCTCAAGTACCACCAAAAATAGTACAATTATTATAAGTAAACCCATTCGCTAATTAAGTCTGTCATCACGGATTTGATGCATTTGCGTTTATTATAAATCAAACCGTTGATACAGTATTTATACGTTGAAATGTTGTCTGTGACGTTTCGGTACATTAAATTAATTAAATGTCACGGCTAAATGCGCGCACATATTACAAATTATTTCGTTAGCTAATGATATAAAATAGGCTGAGATAATGTATATTTTTAAGACAGATCTGGAGGGAGAAATCTAAAATGAGAAAGCAGATCTAGATCTAGAAATCTGGAAATTAAAATTTTGTTCGTTTGTGTATACGCTGATATAAGTAACGATTTTATTAACTTACGCAAGTTAATCAATCTCATTGTCTAGTAAATATTATCTTGTGATATTTTATGCAACACACAATTTATGGACACTCGCGACATAGTTATGGCAATAAGCACAAATTTACATGATCCTTCAGATAAATCAGAAATTCTTTAAAAAAATTAACATCAATTTTATTCAATGTAACTTTGTTCAAAGCGTATACAAATTCGAGTTTTCTAAAATTTACGTATTGACAATCAATTTTTCCCGACATTTTCTGGAAGAATTATATATTACATATAATTATACATTACATATAAGTCTCCTTTATTAATATTCAATGATAAAAACGGTATTTTTTTTATCGTTACAATTCTCAATATTGCTATGCGATCTTAAATACAGCGATGAAACATTGCTGTTAAATCGTGCAATTCTTCTGAATTCTTTCTGAGTTATAGATATCATAAAAAACAGATTTTAAGAAATCCGATTGAAAATCAATAAATCTATGAATATAAATGATTAAAGGTAAACAACACCTCTCAGTGAGTTAAGCTCTCTCTCTTTCGGAATGCAAATATTTTCTAACAAAATGGAAACTGTTTGGTTATAGAAATTAGATCTGCATACCGAATCCACGTTTCGAAAATCTATCAGATGAATGGTATTTACTATTTCTAGGCAAATAATACTTGAATATTCAAATCGAAATGCCAAATACAATCCCTTGTATATCCTCGTTGTTTAGATATTAAAGTGCCATTAGCGATTTTGGCGAATAATTGGACGGGCGTGTAATGGTTAAATGTGCGATTTACTACCGGCCATGCTTTACTACACCGATAATTGTTACGAAGATATGTTACATCGACGATTACAGATTTGACGCGCTTACAACGTTAGCGACGTCAGCGAAACGTAATTACGAGGTGTGCATGTTGCGCTAGCTCGAGCTGTTAGCAAATTAGCTTGAGCGGTTTTTGTCGGAATTGCCGCCGATTGCAAATTCCATCAATCTGATATTTGTTATCGGGTTTCAAACACACGCGTGCGAATACGTGAGCTTCGCTTTAACACAATGCGTGATGCATACATGTTCGCCCGGATACAATCTCTCATAACTGCCTCGCATTACATCTCGCCGCGTCTAACATGTCGACTCGGGAAATTAGACTTAAGCAGCAAGACGAATTGGCGTATTTTATCGAGTAATCTGACAGCTCTCTACTCGAGTTTAAGCAATATTTCCACGGCAGTAAAACTTCGAATTATTCAAGCATACGGAACAACGATGAGAGGGAAACAATGCAAATAAATAACAAGAAAATAGTAAAAAAGGTAATTTAACGAAAAATCTAACGATAACACGTTAAAGATCAATCATTTCTAATTATGAACGCTGAATGTTTAAAAATAGATTGATGATTCATACTTAAATACATAGATATTATTAATTATTTCTTATATCCAGTAACCGATGATTTTGCAAACGAACGTATCTATCTTCAAAATTCTATATTTCACCGATTGTAATCTGCATAAAACATTGCCAGACGACGGCAGTTGACAAAAAGTGTAACAGAAATGATATGTATTTGCCCGGAAAGTAGTTTATAATAATCATTTTTGGATGATTCTTTTGAAAATTAATATGGTTTTTTTTAATTTATCACAAGTGTCTCATTCCTCTCGTCTTATATTTCATTCGGTTTTGTTCTAAATGACATGTATACATTATTAAATGTCACTCAACCATTTCGTAGCTAATTTCATTTTATCGTTTTAAGAAGCATAACTGTGATGAAATCTTAAATATTTAAGTTAAATATTTAATAATTAAACATTTGTTTTATTCGAAACTTGATTTCAAACATAAAATATTTTACAGTAAAATAAAGTGAATAAATGCAAAACTTTTTTTTAGCAAATAATACATGCAATTTAAAATATTATTCGCGATGAGAAAACTTAAACTCTGCTCTTATTAATATTTTGCTTGAGCATTCTGGTAAATAGAACAAGTTGAACGCGCCGATAATTACGAACAAATTTTTCTTTGAAACAAATCGTAATCGATAACACTTTTTGAGACATGCCGGAAGAATCGTCACGCGTCATATCGTACCGATGTGCGTTTCCATTGTGATATAGACGCGCGTAAAAATTAATTCTGCGTAAAAGTTTCATAGAGACGGCTACTATTATATTCCACACCGGCGATCGAATCCACTTTCGAACGACGACGGAAACGGAATACGGAAGTTGGGAACGATATTGATGCTATAATCAAGCATGCTGGGCAACATAGGCTACAGCAATGATGCGCAACTTGCGGTCTGCTCTCTTATAGCCGAAAATATGAAATCATATTTTTCATTTTATGCAAAATAAACATTTTTGTAACCACACAAGATTTTATTTATTGCTGAAAATAACCTTTGAAAAAGATTGCGCATCACTCGGTTACAGTATTGCGTAAAATAAAATGTGTCGATAACGGGAATAATCTCGGCAATGCGAACCTTCGACAACAAGGCAATAATCACGTAAATACGATATCAAGCAAATCATTTGCGGGATTTACAAATTGATGGCATGGAGGTTGTTTAATAATTGATACGTTAGCTTCGTTTCAATCGTGAGGTTTTTGCTGTTTTTGTGATCGAAGCAAAGAGAATAATCATAGCGCGAATCTCTCTGACACGATTTTTTGAAAACATAATCATATTTTTGACAAGAAGTGTGTTTGCAATTTGCCAATAGATTAAATTAAATTACAGATTTTATATATTATCAATCATGTATTCATAAACCACAAGGCCATAATATGATATTCAAACGATTAAACACTACTCCCAATTACTCAGAACAATAACTAAGTTATCTTTTAATTATTAATAATTAAATATACCGATTAATATTCATAAATATGAAAGCCAATCGATTTTTTGTAAAGGTAACCGTTCCATTAATATTAATTACTCGATTTACATCAATACCGATTTTCGTTCTATTATATAAAATATCATGCTCTGTGACTGTAATTTTATAACAATTTTGAAATATTTATAATATTCCATACAAAGAAATGATTTTACAATTTTCTATATTATATTTTAAAAATTATATTAATTGGACAAAAATATTGTAAAAAATAAAAACATTTAAAGCGAAGTAACAAAACACTATATTGAATCTATTAATTCAAATTAATTTACTGCTTATATAATTATTTGAAATAAATTAATTAAAAAATTATCAATTACCAATTACCGAATTAACGCAGTTATCACATAAAATTTCTAGTATACTTTATATTCGCTAGAATTTTTATTATTTATCTCTTATTCTTACTTTTATGTATATTGACATTTTATTTTGGTAACAATGAATTTTTAATATAATTTATCTTTGCCATAGCTAATTTTTGCTGTTTTTTTTTATATTTATCAATTATTATAAACACAGTTCATCACGATATTATATGGAATGAATCTCATCGAAAACGTTTGCATATAATTGAAATTAATATCAGAACATAGAAATAAATTTAAATGCATATTCCATAAATGACGCATTTTAATTGCAGCACTCAAATCAATGATATTACGAGAAAAATCAGACAAAAACGGAAACAAACTCATAAAATCAGGATGAAATCAAATTATCAAATGTCAAAATCAAGATATGAAATTTCACCAGATATCGAAATTTCCGAAAAGAAAACTTAAGGTGGCTCGAGTGACAGTCAGGTTTGACGTTCGAAAGACAAAAGGGACGTACAAGGTGGTTCGACAACCAGAGATTTGAGGAGGGTAGAAGATCGAGAGGTTCTCTTTTTGACGTAAGAGTGGCCGAGGTACTTTATCGATTCTCAGAATCCACACGCGAGATCCTTCATCCCCGGTGGAACCAGTGAGGGATAGTGGAGGAGAAGAAGGGTAAAAGAGAGGAGAGACAGGTACAGCGACACGGCAAGTGTCACACGGTCGAACACTGATCGAGGAGAAAGGAGACATGCGAAAGAGAGAAAGAAGGGCTGAAAAAGGTAAAAGCAAGGGCTCGTAGGTCGCTTGAGAGGTAGGAAATTCATCGCTGGCAACTTGCCGTGGCTTTTTTTCCCTGCGGTGAGAACTCGCTTACTGTCCGATATCCTTCCGAAGTTTTTCGCGGAACGTTTCCCGGTATCGATTACGAACCATAAGGTATTGTTAAATTTTCATCTCTTTCGTTTTCTTTTCCTAGCTCGGCGAGTCCGCCAACAGAAAAAAATATGATTGACAGGAAAGATGTGACATTTTGGCATTTGTACGATATCTACGAATTACGATCTAGACTTTTACGGCTGATATTTTTTGTTTAACAGTGAATTATAAAGTTGAACATCACAAAACAGTGGTGTATTAAAAGATACAAAAGTACTTTTAATTGTAGTCGAAGAAGATATATTTAATACTAGTTTAAATTAAAAGTGCATAATACACTACAGATTTTGTATGTAAAATAATTGAAATAAGATAAAAAATAATTCATAAATTTTAAAAATCGGACATAAAATTACATCGAAATAACGCAACTAGAAACTGCCTTCCAGTTTAAGATATTGGAGTTCTACGCATATCGGCAAATGTCGTAGGTCGTATCGACAGTTTTGCCCGAGAGACATTTAAGGGCGTCGTAGGGTGTGAATTTCACCTGCACACCGTGCACTTTGTCTTCTGTCGAAGCTACGAAACTTTCGGCCTACTTCGACATGGAAACTATTTCATACCAACGATAGAAAGTTCCTAAAATATTTAAGGAACTTGAAAATAAATCGTGGCAAGTATTATTGCGTGGTGAAACTTTCGACTTGAGTTCGAAACTTCAGTAACGTTTCGCTGAAGTTCGTAGCAGGTCGTCGTTTAACGTAAAAAAAGGGACCAATTCTTAATGGCGTGAAAAAATGCGCATGGGAAATGAAATGTTACGAAACCTTAAAATTCGAGATATCTCCTGTTACGAAACATCTCTTTTTTTACTTACTTTTGAGATAATATAAACATTATTCCTCTTGCTATCATTATTCTTCTTGATTCTTTGTTTTCTTGCTTCATTAGATTAACGAGCAGCTTGTCTATTTAAAAAATAGACAAATTCGATCATAACACATACAATTATTTATGTTTTACTGCTATTTCTTTCTCTCTCTCTCTCTCTCTCTCTCTCTCTGACAATATAATAATAATAATATTAAAATAATACGAAGAGAAATGAGCCATTGTTTTAATGTCGGCATAAAATAAGCTATGTATCTTTGCAACGTGCAATAACTATAATAAATCAGCATTACCTCATAGCAGTCAAAGGCCTGCGTTCTATAAAGACTTCGATCGGGAATTTTTTCGTACTAAAGACTGTTGTTGATGACACGGAAAAGCCGATATCGAAGTGGGCAAAGAGCCGTAAGCCACCCTTTTTCCACATAGGAAATATATTTATAGCATATAGCGCCAGAGTTAAGCCCCATACACATCACTGGGTCACTGTATTAACACTACATCTGCGTTACGGCGGTCAATATGGCTCTATCGTAGACATCATTTCAGCAAACGGGAACATTCGAATAAAGGTTATTTTTATTGTGTTATCGCTTTCAATGCGCATTACTATTTTTCTCTTTTTTTTAAATTCAATATAATTTGTATCTTGGATTTCCGTTTATGTGACAGAATGAATTTACGAAAAAAAAAAAAAACTACAAGTGTCACAAACAAAGTGTATGTTTTTATTTAGCTTTTTAACAGTTGGAAAGTTTCAATTCGTGACGCTCCAATAAAACTGTACGTGACTGACTAATCAATTACGTTGATATATGACAGATGCTTTAAAATCCTCTCATGACATGCATATAAAAGTCTTACGGATCGCAGCATTTTTAACTGTGTATTCACGAATAAACATTTACCAATGAATTAAGACGTTATCTAATCAATCGATTTAATTTATGCATTAAAAATAGGAAGACGTCGAACGGATCGATCAGTAGGAATAGACGAAGGCAATTTCTTCGTCTTGAAGTTACTTAGTAACTTTCCAAGATTCTCTCCCAGTAGTCAATTTTAACTTTGTATCAAGCAAGTTTGCAACTCCACGGAATCCTCGCTTTATATGTGTAGGAGGATTTATTGACACTGAATTTTTCAAAATCTTGCTGCATAAATAATGGAAACATTTAGAGATTATTTAATTTATCAAAGCTTTCTCTCTTTGTCTGACCTTAATAAAAATTTATTTGTATCACAGATAAAGATAAATCTACTGCAGACACGATTAGTTAGGCAACGCGATACGAGAAATGTCATGTCGTAATAAAATTCTTAAAAATATCAGAGCGTAATAATTTAACGAAAGAAATTCGTGATTTCTCGTACTTGAAATTTCTCTAACTCTCCAAACTTTTACGTACCATATCACATCCTTACTTCAAAAGATAAAACTCAAAAACGTGATTTTCAAATTATTTCCATGAAGTATTTCTGTGTATTAAGTAAACATTACCCTATTAATCATCAAAAGTAAACTAACTTAACTTCGTTAAGTCGTCAAAATCATAAAAAAGTAAAATTATAAAAAATCATCATCATAATTGTCATCATTCAAAAGGTTTTTATTAAAAAATCCTCAAAATCGTTACAACTCAAAAAAAGTTTTTTTTTAATTTTTTAAGATTTGATTAAGAATTTTTTTCTATTATTGATGTTATTTGATTAGTTAATAGTTTTCTGTCAAGTTGAAAAATAGGTTTTTTTCCTTTGCTGGGAAACTTAATTATTTCAATTATGTCATTTCTTGAAGTCAGAGTGCGATATGTTATTAAAAGTTTAATGATTCCTGATGATGATAAGCACTTGCATTTCTAGCTTTTATACAAACGATTACGGTTCTCCGAAACAAAGTCGAGCGTTTCAGGCATAATTTTTTGAACCAGTGACTGCAAGAAATCGTGTTTTGTTCGTGAACAATTTTATCAGACAGCCGTAATTTTAGATTTAATACATCGTCAACTTTTTAACAAATTCAGATAATTTGTGAGAAGTTCACTTGCCAAAATATCGAGAAATTAAATTTCGTAAACTGAGAGAGAGAGAGAGAGAGAGAGAGAGAGAGAGAGAGAGAGAGAGAGAGAGAGAGAGAGAGAGAGAGAGAGAGAGAGAGAGAGAGAGAGAAATAGCTACTAAATTGAATTTTTGCTAAAACAAAAAAACATTTTGTGGTAAACTGTTACAGAACAACTTGGCAATTTCCTTCCTAAACTTTTAAACGAACGATTTTATGCGCGTTTCACAACAATCTCATATCCACGAGTGTCACATTCGATTTAACTCTGAAACCTCAATACACAGCATCATTTGATTCCCTTTTATCGTGATCGGCGGACAGCTGTTTAACACGGAGGCGTAACTTGACGTATCGACGTGGCTAACGGTATTACTGAGAATTGCGTTTCAATGAACGCATCTTTTCCGTTCGTCTGCATGAAATCCGCCGATCAACTTCGACGCCGCACCCTTGTATTTTTGTTCACCGGCTGTCCCACGGCCGATGGCGCGTCATCGCAACGCGCCTGACAGACAGAGACAGAATTGATTGATTGAATTCTATTCTGCTTCGTTAGGCGAACGCTCCGTGATTTCAAAAATAAAATTACAAAAATTAGGAAATCCTACATGTTGTCACAGACAAATTTCAAGATACATCGTCAGTGCTTAATTGTAAAATTAAAATAAAGAATTTGAAGTAATATTAAGTAATAAATTGCAAAATTTTTTTACAATATCACTGTAATATTTTTATCTGCTATATCTTCAAGTTATTAATCATTCTTAAAAACAAAATATAAAATGCTGCAGAATTATTTTTATCTGCTACATCTTCAAATTATTAATCATTCTTAAAAGCAAAATATAAAATGTTGCAGAATTATTTCGCACTTATAATATCGAAAGTATATTTATGATCACGTTTATGGTTTTCTTCTCGCTTTTTTATTACAAAAATATATAGAAAAAATGGTTTTGCTGAAGAATTAGTTAGATCTAAAAAGTTAGATGAGATACAGATTTAAAAATAATTTATTAAACTATCAAAGTAATTATGTAGAACGCTCAAACTAATTGCTGAACTAGAATGTCAAAATTTTTTGTAGCATTGCTCATTACGCTTAAGCGTCTTATATAATTATTTTGATAGTTTAACAAGTCATTTTCAGATCTATATTTAGCTAAATTTTTAGATACTTTAATTAAACCGTCATTTTCGCGTAGGCGTTAAGAAGTACGAATATGCGTGACCGCGTGTGATTCGGTGATGGAAATGGTGAAGGCCACGGAATTTTTATTACCTCAGTTGGTAGTGGCGAAACAAAAATACACAAATACGTGAGGCACCTTCGGCGTTGAATGAAATTTTCTGTGCGGAAGGGAACGAAGAGGACTCCTAGGGAGCGAAGGGAGACGAAGAGAGAGACGATACGCGGCGCGATTACTTTGTTGCGCGAAACTGTATTGCCAAATGAAATTGCCTCTCGCCAACCATTAATTTAATATAAAGATAGAGCGAGTCTCGAAGCAAGAGGGTGAGAGGATACGCGCCGAATGGAAGAGAATACCGCGCGGAGCGTATCTGGGCGGGAGGTGATTGATTGGAGAAAATTACTGACAGATTGATGGAAATTAATGGAAAGCGCGGCCGAAATTAATGGGCTGACGCGTACAAGTGCGTGCATAGTTGATACGCCAGTTGACCAGTCGTGCACGCGCAAACTCGTCGTCCGGCTCTCGTGCACGCGAGCTTTCTAGATTTCGGTCGTGAAGTCTTTCTCGCCGGGGTGGAAGCTTAATTGAATGGTTACTCCTAAACCAGGAACGGTTCTCCACTATCTAAAACGGGCAAATAATTTATGAAACGTCAACAGCCAACCTATAGAAGAATAATTCGTTTGGAAGCATCTATTAATTCTGAAAAGTTATATGTAGAATTAATATGTAGAAAGGAAGACGTATTTCCATTAATATCGCCCCTTAAATCACTTGTGTGATTTATATTTTAATCTTTTCGATTTTTTTACTATATTTATATTTTCATGTTTGTGTATGTAACATTTTTCTCATCGTATTTGTTATAAAGGCAAGTGATGAGAAACAGATATAATAACCAAATATTGTGAACAGGGACTGTATACATGATATTTTGTATGAAAATGATATAATGTAAATAATGCAATATTTATTTAAATCGCCATATCGAATTAACAGTCTGTAACGTAAATCTTGAACATAAATTTAAGTGCATTATGAAATTTTCTTCTACAAAAAACACGATGGATCAGATTACGTTGCATGCTTTCAAATTAATAATGCATTACGCAAATAAGCTATTTATAATATAGTGTATCAAAAGGATTCTCATGAAAACATTATCAAACATCTTTCCATATTTAAATTTAGATATAAAAGAAATGTATGCATATATGTGTAAAATTATTAAAAAGTATTAATATTAGAAACTAATTTTCATTAATGCGCCCAGGTTAAATAATTATCTTTTATTAAAACATCATAAGAAAATAATTTAAATTTAATTAATTCTAATTTAAATAAAAAAGTATGCCATATTTTGTCACGTAAAATTGTGAAAGACTTAATCAATACAATTTTATAAAAAGAGATAAATATTGATAATAACGCAACAATATAAAACATTAAAAAGAGCCTTAAAAGACAAAGCTCCTTTTAATGCAAATGAAATCTATAATATTTAGCACAAAAAATTTTAAGAAATTTTATTAAAGAATATATGTAGAATAATACCGGTAATAAATTATAAATAGCATGCGTATGCTCTGATCGATGCGTCAGCATTGCTTGCAAAATAGAATCATCGTCGTATGGCTCGTACATTCATTGTTCGCACCGTACACGCGATTCGAGGCAACGCACAACCGCATTCGAAACCGAGAGCGCGCAGGCAGAGAATTGAGACCGGAAAATTTCACACATCGCAAAGCTGCTAGCATTAACTATGAAACTTACACTGGTTGCGTGATAGTGCGACAAAATAAAAAAATAAAAAAACAAAATTCGATACACCGCGAAATTAAACGCTCGCGGTCGCCGATTTTGCCGGGCGTCGAATTTTCGAAGTACCGGGGGAGACTCGGTTCACATCACGCCGCACGGCTTCCGTACCCTCCCTTTCCATCAANCCCCGTCGGCTGTAGCACGTACAATTTTGCGTGCGTGTAAATTCATCGGTTAAATAACACGCCATCGGCTTGTTAGCGCGACGCACTCCGTCGTTGAATAGAAAAAAAAAAAGAGAGAAAAAATCAGAAGCGGAAGAGGAGAGAAGCCAAACGCATTGCGAATTTTTCGCGTAAACAGCGCCAACGGTGCAGATTTGGCACGTTTTCACGCGTGTGCACGGCAAACATGCAATACCTGCTTTCACGCACGCGGGAAACGCGGGTGCTTGCGCCGATAATAAATTCGGGAAATTCGAAAAATACATTGGACACGATTTTACTGTTGAAAACCATGATTTTTCGCGATAGTGAATAAATCGATGAATAAATCGAACCGCGCCGATCTCACTAATATCGTCAGGTCAGAGGAAAAATGAACTGCTGACGAAATATTTTTTTTCGTGAAACAAAACAATAAATTGGAGCTGTTTTTTAAACTTGTTTCTTTCCTTTCTTTTTCTTTTTTCCTCCTTACGATATAAGATTCACTTACTGATACTCTCTCTTTTAACAAATAGAAATCTTCTCCGAGACAGAAAAGTGGAAGATAGAGACAGAAGCGACATGATGCATCACTTTATCTCATTTTTATTATTTTCTTTAGATTAAAGCAGGTGGATTGGAATTGATATAATTGAACTTAATCTTGGTTTCACATTCGTGGTAAGATATTGAATATTAAAAGGCAGCTTAGATTTGCTAATAAAAATTATGGAAAGAATGATTTTGCTGAAATATCCAAAAATTTAGTTAGATACAGATCTGAAAATAATTTTGTTGTCACTGAAAATAATTAAAACGCTCAAGCATGATAAATAGTGCTGCACAAAGTTTTAACATTCTAGGCTTACTTGAGCGTTCTACATCATTATTTTCATGGTCCACTAAAATTATTTTCAAATCAGTATCTAGTTTAATTTTTAGATATTTAAGCAAAACTGTTTTTTTTTTTTGGTGTCTATATAGTTGTCAGTAGTTGAGTGTGTTTAAACTGTAATTATTAATTTGCAGTATAACCGGAATGGTAGAATAATCAAAGTATATTCTGCCTTTCTCTTCTTTTTTTTGCAAACTGATTGATACGGTGATGTTATAAAATAGAAACGTATTGTAACTATATTGTAACTTTATTTATTATCCAAAGATATTATTCAAAAAGCGTGCAGTTGCTACAACCAACTATAAAATAAAAAAAGGGAGGAAAGAAATTTCTTCTCGCTCTTTTTAAAAGCACATTATGCATGATAAGCGACTATAGGTGATCCTAAATCCCAGTCGCGTCACACGAGTTGTTGGCTTTTCGCGCATCGAAAGCAAAGGCGATCTTTAAGAAAAACGAAAGAAGCTATCTCGCTTTTCAACCCCGACATGCCTTCGTCGACAAAGGACTAAGTTACCCTCGTCGACCTTTCTGGATCACGATGATGGAATATTTCAAAGACTCCTCGTTACAATCGCGCAGCGACGGAATAAGCTATTAGTAAGCAGACTGGAGAAAACAGAAAGCTGTCTTTCTGAAAGGCGAATCTGAGCGAACGAGCGTAACACCGATTTTCATAATTCAAAGCATCGGTAACGGATATTACAATTACTGCACACACACGGCACAATTACACTTGCTTCGCGGTAATTGTCTCAATATCTAAAATAAAATCGTATATTTATTGCGTTAGTTATTTTTTGCATTAGGAAACGTAATTACTTCATAGAAAGAGATAGTCCTCAATATACGTTAATTTATATTTTAAAAAAATTAACAATTGTCTTACCGATATAAATATTATAATATTAATATAATATTAATTTAGAATAATTCAGATTCATTAATTCTTTCTTTTACAAACGTGTAACAAATAAACGTTTATATTTAAATATTTAGATCTTTATTCTTTGATGTTACATTTGTATAATAATTATAATAATTGTATAATAATTGTAAAATAATTAATATATAGACTATTATAAATTATTATAGTTTATATAGTTTTATAGTTTAATTTAATTACAATTTTGCAGAAATATTTAACTTTATTAATTTTACACAATTTGCACATACACAGCTTGTAAATTTGATGTTTTGAAAACAACAATGCAGTTATTGTTTTGAATAATGAAAAACTCCATTTGGTTATTCTATTACTTAAAAACTCTAGATTTTATCAATATACATATCTCACAATCAGAGAATATTTTCTCATCTGTACGTATGTCATAAGCATGGCGTAAGTGCATTATCAATATAATTTATTTAGATTGTATTGTTTTCTATCTCATGATATTTATAGCTTTTACGGATAATATCTCTTTTAAAGGATAGAGATAACTTGATTATGATAATTCAATTAAATTTTTTATGGTAAATGTATTTAACTTAATCGATCGTGCACGATTTACCTTGCATAAAAGCTTCATATCACGCACATCGAGATAAAAATATACTATTAAAAATATGCTTTTTGTAGTACAGAGTGACAGCGAATAAAATGCACGAAAAATTTTATAATCTGATAATTTTACATACTTCAACTTATAAAAATAATCACATTTTAACAGAATATTATATTTAATCCAGTTCTATGCTTAAAAACGCATTGCAGATGCATATCTCTTGGGTGCACTTCCTTCTGCTTCGGTTTGAATATTTATGGTGGTCGTGAAAAATGTTTACATAAATGCATGAATATGATTCTCTGCAATACTAAAAAACGAAAAATGTCAGATATATACCTTTAAAGATCGCGAATTTTTAAAAGGGATAAAATAAATCCATGAATCACACGCGTACGCGCGCGCACACACAACACACACATACACATTTACGTTTGCTTTAAACATAATTCGTTTAAAATACAATTTAGTTTCTAGCGAGATATGGGTACATTAATCCTTTATGTACTATTTGTATAATATAATACTAAACGTTATTATGAGCAGTTCGAATGATTTATTAATTAAGCATGATAAAATGGATTAAATAACAGAATGATATCATTAATAATTATCTCACGGTGTTTAATTTTGATCAATGCTCTATTTAAATCGTACCATCGGTTGCTCTATTTAAATCGTATCATCGGTTGCGAGAATGTGTGTGGTCAAATAAAATTGCGCGATACACACTCAATTATGTTATTTTTCTGCGAAAAGTTTATACAAAATTTTAAAAATTATTAATCTTTTTGTTTTAAAATGAATGTATAATTATTATTATATATTTTATATTAATTTATAATTAATTTTAAGAGACTAGAAAACAAAAGTCACTATAGCATAACAAATAATTAACAAATCCCCAATATTCAAAGATTCAATGCTTTAAGAATAGCCTTTAGAACAAATCTTGGTTCACTCTAATACAGAAAAAATTTTTTTAAATATATTATAATAATATATATATATATATATGTACATTTTATTA
>JANQDE010000053.1:1129562-1140002 GCA_037157785.1 Cephalotes varians
TTAAATAAAATATTAACAAAATTTTTTGTTACGTCTGAGTAACGATTAATATGGAACGACTACTAAAGATAAGACGCACTTAAGTTATTCTAAAATCCTCAGTTCAAGGCGCCATGCGAAAAGTTCGAAGGCTCAATTTTGTTAGCGAGTTTCGCGGCATCGCACTCGCGATTCGTCGACACCCGGTCGCGTGAAATACGAGCCTCGGGAAGAACATAAAACGAAATTAATCTCCGGTCGGCAACGGAAGCGCAGCTTGGTTATAGAATTGGCTGAGAGCCGGCTGCGCGCCGGCGAGTGCGGGGCACACACTGAAACGGCCGGGGTACGGTGAACGTCGAATGTCGCCCGGAATGAAAATTGGTATAGACGTCGTTCACCTGCACAGGTCCATATTGTATGACACCGCGAGAGATTCGGATGATTTATTACGTAATATCACAGCCCCGGGCGCGAAAACCCTCCGGCCCGCTTTTTCTTCCTCCCCGACCTTGCGTTCCCCGCGCGATCCTGTAACGCTGCTGCATGTGTGTATGTGTGTGCGTGTATGTCTTCTATCCGCTTGTGTTATCCTTCCTCTTTCTATTCTCTTCGTTCCGTACACGTTGCGCACGAGACGTCGATTGAAAGTGTGACATTAAAGAATCTATTGACGAAATTGAGAGATCGCCCGTAACTCTGTCACGTTTATTTTTAGGGGGCACGAATCGATTCGGATGCTTGGCAGAATATGGCGCTAACCCAAATGAAAATGATTTTGTTTTGCATAAGCATTATAATCGCAAAAATGTTACTCTCTCTCTTTCTCTCTCTTTCTTGAAATTTATTAGGTTTTCAATACTTTTGTCAAGGATATATTGAGTTCAGGACGCTTCAAAAATTATAGAGGAAAGATATCTTTCTCGTTAGATTCAAATCTTGTGCATAATTGTACACAGCAGTTATTAAAATTATTACTGGTTGTTAAAAATTACTACTGGTTATTAAAAATTATTATTGGTTATTATTATTTAAAATTAATCTCTCCCTCCCCTTCATTATGTTGCTTTTCATCATTTTATAATAATTCCCTAAGGTTACTCGACAGGCATATCCACATTCATAATAATACGAATGATGTAGAAATTTGCGGCGAAACATTTAAAATTAAACCACGAGGTAATTATCTCTTCTGTGAAATTAAATATCGCAATTATATTCCGCCGCTTGATATTCTTTCTCGCAGCTGTGCGCTCGTCGGTCTCGCGGGACGATTATCAGCTGCCAACGAGCACGGGGCAAACATTATTCCCCAATGATCGCGCGATAATGTGAAACGTGTGCAATCAACCTGCGATAGTATGTACCATTGTTGTAAGCATCGGTCCAGCGATGACGATGAAATGTTGCGCGCGGCTGCGCCGACGAAAATTAGGAGCACTTCCCAATTTTCGTCTGGATATGACGTAAAACCGCCGCAGCCGCCGGAATCAGAAATGCTTCCGTACGTGATAGCGTTACCGATTTCGCCGCGGGCAAACCGCGGCTACAACCGGAATGATAACGACTCCGCACTTATCTCTCGCGCCCTGCACTTTATATCTCGTGATGCCCAGAGATATCCGAAACAACACCCGGTGCTTAGATTTTTTACGAACCCACTCGTTTTATCAGCTCTTCTACAGCGATTTTTAATGGTTTCTGTTCTGGAAAAAAATTCGCAATCATCGTTTCACTCTGCATTTACGTCGAAATTTACTTTATGTTATACATTCATTCCAATTGATTTTTTTTTTATGTGTGGGAGAATTTTTATGAATTTCTATAAAATTGTACCAGTATCGCTTGATTAAGCTTTCGTTTCAATTTCATGTTCCAACGTGAGAGAAAAATTTGATACATCACGCACGATTATCGAATAATAGGCGGGATTTCTTTGGGGCAGAACTAGATTTTAGAAATCGTGTAATATTTATTTGTGTTTTACTCGTACATTTTCTGTGATATCTCGTGAGAAATATTACCGAAGCACGCATTCATATCATTACGAAAGATATGTTTGATCTCGTAAGTCAGCGATGAAAATTTTATTCGCCGGCCGACGCTATGCAGATGCGGTCGGGATTGCAACGCGCCACGCCGCACATCAAAAAGATTCGCTCTGCTCGTCTAGTCGCGCGACAGACGCGAAACATCGTGTTCAGATGAGGATGGTGGAATCGCTGGATCAAAGATTTCTCCTTCAATCTTGCTGAGTGGTACGAGTAATTTCACCGCGAATAACGAGCGCTGCCACTATCGGAGCCGCCTCGCTGCACGGCATCCGGCGAAGTGTCTTTTTTTCGGGGGCGGTCGCGCCCTCCCGACAGGAGAGGTTAAACCGATTTCGCAACCGTTTCGGGTGCACGGCACATTCTCGCTGCGTTGCATGATACGATTTCAGACGTCAACCGGCTCAAAGGACGAAACGGAATAACGTTCAAAGCCGGGACCAATTGGGACCAATGCAATCTCGTTCCGTGACGAGCGATGCAACGTGAATGTGCGACTGATCGACAGGTTTCATCGGGATCAACGTTACGTCGAACTTTTCGAACAAGAAAAGGATAAAAATAAGAAAATCAGTACACGAGAGGAATTGTTATACAAAGAAATGTTATTTTAATATTTCAACAAAAGAGAGATATTTTGTAATTATCTCTTGTTTCAATTTTTTTTGTTTTGTTAATTTTTCATTCTGCAACAAATACAAAATGTTCTATACAAAAATGATAATATAAAAAAACTCGTGCCAATGGCATTTGAGAATGGAAAAATTATATATATATATATATATACTATGAAACAATTGTCTCCCATCATCACAGTTTGATATAAAAAGTTATCCTAAGTACTTGATAAGAATATGTATTTCATCTTATATTTTAGAGAAATATTTTGTTCTACATTTTTACTATGTTCTAATTTTGTATAAACAATGTATTTAAAGCAAAGAGAATTTTGTGCAAAATATATTTAGCAATGAGAAATCTTTTGCATTAAATCCCAATTGGGGATGGTTGCACCGTTGCAATATGTGATAACTGTGTCTGCGCTTGATAACCAGTCGCATCACGTAAATGTACGTGGCTGACTTTACCGTTCTTCACTTGACGTGAAGATGCGTCTCCTGATAATACACAGCCACACAATATCTCTTCGATATCATCAAACGTCTTTTTAATAAGAAATTTTTTAAAAGTTAATTTAAATTGATTTAGCAAAAATACCAAAAAAGTCTCCATTTATTACAACTTTTTAATTTTTTGCGTTACAGATTTTTGTGTTTCATTTTCATGTCTTTGTAATTACATTTCAAATTTAAATTAACTTAGCAAATTCCATTTGAGAAATTTAATATAGAATATAGTTCTATTATCCGTTTAACGTCCTGAAGTTTAGCTGGTAAGAGACTTTTTTTAATCGCTTATAATTTGAAAATTATTTCTTAACATTTAAGAAAAGATTGACTTAAAAAAAAAAGAAGTTATAATCTTTGAAAAATAAATTAGTTATTTAAAGAAACTTTATAATATTTATTCTTATATTTGTATCATTTAAAAAAGGCAATAAACAAGCAATAAGAACATAAATAATACTAAAAGTATTAATAATTTTAACGCATAAATAATTTATTAAAAAAATATATTTGCTAAAAAATATATATATATATTGTTATAATACTTCAACTTCTAACGATGGAAAAAATTTCTATTTTTTTTTTATAAATACTTTGAGTATTCAAGATGATTTATATAAAGATTTCAGGCGAAACTGTTATTAATATTGAAAAACGATTTATTCTAATAATATATCCTAATAACTGGAATCTATATTTATATATAGTAAATGATCTTTTATTTGATCTGATTTGATTTATTGATCTTTTATTTGATCTGATTTGATTTATTTACTATATTTATATATAGTAAATAAATCTTAAATAATAATCTTTTATTTGATCAAAATGAAGAGGAAATTTTGGCCCGTTTTTATAAACTGGCTCTTTGTTATTTTTGAGAATTATACTTAGTATTCTCTTGAATACTTAAAATACTTGTACAAAAACAAAAAAAAAATTATATGTATAATAAAAATTTTTTTCGTTCTTAAGTTTAAGTTGAATATTCCACGATTTATTCGTGTATATATTTTATAAACATGTAAAAAAATTTTTAATTCTGTAAAGCAAATTCGAAAAAAATTTGAATCTGTAACGTCAGTAATTCCGTTAACATTTTCTTAAATTTATAATAACTTTTTTATTGTGTCATTATTCTATACATTTGTTATTAAAAGTATTCTATGTTATAAAGTTGCGCATAATAAATGTCCAAATGGTTTCGAGTTGACAAGATTAATATATTCAATAAAATTAAAATAAACTTTGCATTAATTTGCAATAAAAAACATCAATATATAAATATTAATAAAATTAATAAAATTCGTTATTTAAACGAATCCCATTGGCAGCTAAAAAAAATTAGATTGATAATATTAACTTGCATTGTAAAGATAAAACAGAAACAATTAATAATATATGCACAAGAAAATATCATCTGCATATTTTAAAAAAATTATTATTGTATTATATATTATATATAAAGAATATATATCTTTCAGAGTAATAATTTTCCTCTTAAATAATTAAGATGCAAATGACGTTCTTATGTAATAAAATATATTGTATATGTGAGCGTTTATGTATTTATGTATTTATAATATGCAGTATATCTCTCAGTTAATTCTTCTATCGAAGGTGATACTCTGTATATATAGCATATTTTATATCATTATTATTACTTATTTTACTCACATTATAAGTTTGATACATTTCTTCATACATGTTCCTTGGATTGCGAGTTATAATTGCGGCTAAGGGTCTACGGAAAGAAAGATAATTCTCAAAAATAACAAAGAGCCAGTTCATAAAAACGGGCCAAAATTTCCTCTTCATTCTGATTAAACAAAAATTTGTTATAACATGTATAAATATATATTCAAGATATTGGAATAAATAATATTATTCAATATTAATAACAGTTTAAATTAAATTAATATTGTTAATCTTACTATAATATGCCTTTAATTATATTTATTTTTTTATAATAATTATTAATTAACTGTCTAGTAACAAACTAGAAATAGTAAATGTTTAGTATTATATTTTAGTATAATGTCGTAAATTCTTTTTTTTAATGGAATTCTTGGCAGATTTTAAATTACTCTTGAATATAAAATTAATTAATTAATAATTAAATAGCATATAGTTATAAATATTTAAAAAAAATCGCTGTTTACTTGCGAAAAATAGGTAAATATGAGGATGACAAAATGCATATCAATATTATAAAGATTAACTTCCAACCGCCTGTAGTCAATAACAGATAATATAAGTAATGTACATAACATGTTTGTTGTACGTCTTCCATATATACATTTGATTTATTGCTTTGAATGTTATTTTTGTCCATATTTTCGGTATTTGTATTCCATACGTATCCCACATTTTTCTTGCTTGATATCACAGCTGCATTTAAAGAAACTAAAAAAAAAAAATCATAATTCATTGCACAAAAATGTTAATAGAATCTCGATTTATTAATAATAAAAATGTTTATAAAAGAACTAATTTTACTGATAATAACAGTTTATTTTTAATGAATTTATTTTATTAAAAAAAACAAAAATTTGATTATAATAAAAAATTAATTGTTGATAAGTAAAAATTATTAATGAATAAAATTTGATACATTCGTTATTCTTTTTATATATATATTAATATATAATATCATGATATTAATTATTTTATTTTACCTAATATTAAAGTTGTGAAAATGATGATTCGTAATATTTGCATTTCGTAAAATGCAAATTTTTTTCTTTAGATAATTAATAAGATCGTTTGTTTTTTATTCATTTGTTACTAGAGTTGCGATACCATCAATTATCTGAGATCAATCTATAATCATTAAAAATATTCAAATTATGTGATACAAAGATCCCTATTTAATAACTTAACCTAACGCGAAATAATAAAAGGAAAAGATTTTTAATAGGCAAGAAAGAAGTATTTGTTATGCAGAATAAAAAAAAGACAAGAATAATAATAAAATATAAAGAGAGAATTAAAGAGAGAAAAAGTTCAACAATAACAATTTTACAATAAATTTTTTAGTAAAGTACTGATTCTCAAACAAAAGAACAACTAAGAGAAAAATTAACAATTAGGTTTGAATAATTAAAATACTTGAAATTTAATAATAATATAATCAGCATAAGATTAGAAAGAAAATATGTTTACTTTTGCTTATTATAATAACAAGGTCACAGCAACTAAAAAGACTTCAAATATCGCTCAATGTACTAGACTTCATCGGTCGGTTTATATTTGTTTGAATTTTACGCAAATAAACCAACGGTCCAATAATTTGATAACGTGGAATAATCTTATAAGCTTTTAGTACATAAATATTCTCAATTAACAGCTCTCAATTAATATTACACCAATATTATTATGGTGATTACATTTCTTAAAAAGTAATTCTGTCACCAATCCCGTGAAATATACTCGCTAAATCGTTAACGAATAATACAAAAGGTGATACGAAATCATAAGAACAAAATGTTATGTATTATTTCGAAACTCGAAATAATACATGACAGTTACTATACGTATATAAATGATAACTGCTTAGACTGCGTCTGCGAACAGCATCGGCGAGTCTCAAGAAAAAAGTTTCGAGTTCTAACTCGGTAGAAAATGGACTGTAATGTTAATGCGTCGGCGGCTTTATTGTACCGAAAATTCTAACAAATAACATCAACGTTTTCAAAAAAGGAAACACTGAAGAAAAGCTTGATATTGCTATGATACTATTCAGCTGACTCGACTCGATTAGCGACTCTATTAATTTTCTACTGATGATACCAATATCAATTTGTTCATCTTACCGAATTGAAATCCGTTTGACTCCGTGTTCTCTGCACATCATAACAATGACGAATGACCCGTAAGAGACACGCACGAAATGCTTAGCGCTATTTGACTCGTTCGCGTGAATCCAATTGGCTGTCAGTATCGCGCGAAACTGTTTATTTTTCGGCAAGAATCTCGAAATTATGTGGCAATCGCCTTCTTTTCTATTTATCGAATATGTTGTTATTGGACCTATCTATCCATCTATTCGTCCCGTTGATTGCTAAATGAAGAGATATCTTTTTATCTCTTTTAAATTTTTTATCGCAATTCTAAACTCGATACATGTATTATATAACAGAATCCATAAATTGTATTTCTGGAATATGCACGCTGCGACCGCGGGGGATCGGTCCCTTTTACGTCAGCGGTTGCAAATCGTCGGTTTATATTTGTTATTCCGAGCAGGGTGCCAGAAGCAATCTCCCTCGGCTCAGGGAGAAAAGGGAGACATGGAGAACAGCGAGACTCGTAACCCGGACGCGGCCGTTTGCAAAGGCGGATGGGAAAGAATTATCTCGTTGATGCTGAAAACAAGCACGCCGATTGTTCCCTTTTTCCGCAACCATTCACTGAATATTTTTAATTTGCAAAGCTGACACAGCGTCGCGCGTACAAAGAATGGACAATACCGCGCACAATACAGCATCTGCACGATTACCAGGTCACCCGATTCGCGTTGACGGACGCCATTTGTATATGATCGCTTTAAATTAATAACGACTTCACAAAGCCACCGGCCGCTGTTAAAGTCTTCGTACATTAACTATTCCGGTGTAGGTCGCACAAAGCTAATGCAGAATAAAAATCCTTACCGGACAGCTTTATTATCGAGATCTCAGTTGAATTTATATCGTGGCGTGTCGACGTGATTTCCGTTCGAAAAGCGATATCTTCCGGCGTTAAAAAATATACAGGTGGTTCCTGTGAAAACGCAGCACCTTAATGACAAAATTAATTATTTCACTGAAGAACATTTATACGCGAGTATTAGGTGTCGTATATCATAATGACTCCTGTTATTTCAGCATCATATCCCATTAACTCTTTATTTTTTGCAAGCTTTCTCATGCTTCGCGACCTATTCGTATAAGTCTGAATACTTTCGTAACTCTTACAATTTTTTCCGCGCAAAAAATAGCAATCTTTACCTGTATAATGCGAGAAAATTATCTGTCATATCAAAATTGTTATATCATGAAAATTTCTTGTTTCCGCTTAAAAGAGCAAAAACGAAGCACTTTAATCTTGAGCTTACAACAATGTGAAGTTTAATCCTTATGAGAAAATAAAGTATTGGCTAAAATTTATTATATAAATTTAATATAAATATATAACGAAAACTTTCGCAATTAAGCACAGAATCGTATATTATAAAAAAGTGCCAGAATGAGACTTTATGGTTTAAGGAAAACAATTATTAAATATACTGGACTTTTTTAAGTCAATCAATCTTTGAAATTAAACCTTATTTTTAATAGCACGAGAAATCCATCTACCTTCTATATATTATGGACATCTTGCTCTAATTGCGATTATTTAATTATTGATTAATCAATTTTGAAAGCTAGATAAATAGATAGAAGAAAGAGAGAAATACATAGAAAGAGAGAGAGAGAAAAGCAAAGGGAAAAAGAATAGCTTCGTGTTTCAATGTTCGACGGAGCGTCCGACGTGTTCGCGAGAGATTTTATCGGATTCTAACAAGACCAGTCTCAGCTTTCTTTCCTTCTACTTGAAGCTGAGTTTTCGCAAAGGACCAGTTCATCGTGCCCCTAATTTCGTTTGCCCGGCCGGGATTTCGGTGACTTTAACCCGAGAAAACCCTGAGATGCGGCGCACTGCTCGCGCACGCTCGCGCGCTCCCCGTGATTTTTCTCGTTTCCACGCTGAGAGCACTTCTCGGACCATCCTCTCTTCCGCGGCCGGAACTTTCTAAGGTTCTTTCGCTTCGTTTTCCTTTTTTTCTTTCTTGCGAAAAGAAAACGGGACAGCAGGCAAGATAAACTTTGCGGCGTTTTCAACAAAACTCGCGGGTTTTCCGTCAAAGCCGAAGATAACGGAGCCAAATATACGAGCTCTTATATAACACTGGGTGAATCGATTTTTTTTTCTGACTGATCACGATTGTCTAATCTATTAAGAAGCAGACGAATGCAATTATCATTCAAGCAGCGTTGCGACACAAGCGGAAAAACGTGAATGAATACTTGGATGCGGACAAACTGTTTAATTTAAACGAAACTATCTTGATCCCTCTGATATTAAATTTCGTTTCGTTGAAATAAAAATCTATTAAAATTAAATAAAAAATAAGATTTTCTTATTTACATTTACCCTTAAATTATAATTTGTAAATTTTCTGTGTTTGCAAATTTTTTATGACTCAAAAGTTGTTAGTACTTTCAGAATTTTTATTGAAGGAAGTTAATTGTGAGTTATAAACCGAAAAATCCAGAACGAAAAAAATTCGTATATGCTATAAAAGCAGTAATTACGCAGAACGTAATCGAATAAATATCGAATGAAATTATCCTTCTTATAATGCATTAACTTCGAATGCAAATTCATCTAAAAAAGTCATTTTTCGTATTTAATAGCGAAATCCGGCCCGAGGAAACTTCCGTGAAATTAGTAACAGTTAAAAATCACATCAGACACGCTTATTCCGGCGTAATAGCTGTTCTTATTAACAGCGGATTCTTAAATCACCCGACACTGTGAAAATAAGTTGCGCCGCGTATAAATCAGCTACGACGTAATATAGCTCGCCGCAGAGCGAATTATATTTCATTTATGCGCGTTAGGATTAGTGACCATTAGTCAATGTTATATTAGCGTGCGCTTCCGTTTACGTCAAGCTTAATTCGGCATTTCTTGCATGACGGAAACGCGCGGGAGAGAGAAATCGAGATAAAGCCGCAACGATCGCAACAACGACTTTTTACCTTTTGCAGTAATATTTTTGCAATTTATTAAAACGATCATCTCGTATTTCATTCGGATAATCTCCATAATCCAAATCGATTCCGCTTCATCGGAACCGACTCTTCTAGTCAAGAAAAATCGCTCGCAATCGATAAAATGATGCGCTTCTTGCGTTTTATCCTAATTCTCTCTTCATTAAAAATGTAAGCTTGATTCTCTTTTTGCTTCGCATCTTTCTTATTGTTGTTATTTGAATTCTTTTTACTCGTAATTCCTTTAAAATGTTTTCAATTATTTTAACGTAAAAATTTATCAAAAAAATTACGTGTATGTTTAATAGTTAATATCCCGAGCTCTCGATATATCAAAAATTATAATATCGTGGAAGGGCTAATGAGAGCTATAACACGCTGTTGATGGTGCGCAGTAACTAATAAGATTTATTTAGTATAATTACAAACGTTTCGGCTTACCTTTAAGCCATCCTCAGTGTGCACGTTCAACTTTCAAATCGG
>JANQDE010000053.1:1140033-1177398 GCA_037157785.1 Cephalotes varians
TCAACAGCGTGTTATAGCTCTCATTAGCCCTTCCACGATATTATAATTTTTGTAAAAATTTATATACATATTTTTTAAATGTCTCTCTCTCTCTTACAGTACTAAAATAATTACATTTCTTTTATAAAAATTAATTATCTGACATTCACTCTGACAACATTGTGATTCGTATCTGTATTTTTAAAGTTTCTCGAAGTTTTTCAATTTGCCCTGTTAAAGAATCATTACTTTTCTCCTTTTCCTCCCTTTCAAGAATATAAAAAATTACGATAATAACCAACTTGAGAAATCTTTGAACATTTCTTTCGAAGTTTAAGTAGGATGTCGAAAGATCGTAAAATTACGAGCGTAATTATTTGAAGATTATGATGGGCGCGGGTACACGCCATTAATTCTACCAATTTCCCTCCATTTTACTACAAGTTTCGAGTTACCTTCCTTTTTATGCGTCGCTTTTACTTCGTCGCCATGGTTTTTATGTCATCCGGAGACCGTTAATTGGCAAGATTAACAGCCGACGATGCGCCGTGTAAAACAACGTCCAAGAAAATTAGTCTGGCACACTTTCGTCCCTCCTTCCGCCCTCCCCCTCAGGTCGATACCCAGAAAATGATTGCTTGCAGAAAACAACCGCAGTTTTTCACGGCATCTTTTTCGTACCCGACCGGATGACGTCGTTAATTGTTTCGTTGCCGCTGCGAAATATTGCCTTCGTGGCTGATTTTTAACGAAGAGCTAATCACACGTAACAAAAAGCAGGAGCGAAACAATGAAGTATGAGAGCATGAAGAAAGGATTAAATTTGACACAATTGAACGGGGTGATTTATGTATCGGAAAACATTCAACGGGCAAATAGCTTCGAAATTTCCTTATTTTACTTCGCGTAGAATGGAATAGAAAATTAGTTTTATTCATTGATTTTTGTATTTCAGAAACTCAATAGTTCGTACGTATAAATTATAATAAATAAAGGTGGAAATAATAAAAGAAAAAAGATGAATATTTTTGTCTTTTTTATTAACGTTACTCTTTTCTGATTTTACAATCTTTAATTTTAAATTTTTTGTGAAGTAAAATTGATCCTCATCCATGTATGAGACAACGGATTATGAATGTGTTGTTTATCAGAAAATCCTTTCCGATTGAATATATCTACGAAGATATTTTTATTAAATAGTTCAGAAAAATCAATGAAAAAATCAATAAATCTATAAACAAAAGAATTGCAAAAATAAATTGTTATATAGAATATTCTATAATTATGTACAATACTTTAATAAAGTGTTACTAGTCGAAGTCGATCTTTGTACAAAAATGGGATCATAAGAAATTTCGAGTTATAAAGCAAAATTAACCATATAATATTCTAAATGAGCTATAAATAAGTTTATAAAATAAAGCACAAAATGTATGTTAATAGCTAGCGATGGAAATAAAAGAGATTAAAAATTACGATAGTCACTTAGGATAATTCAGTTTTATTTTCCAATTGATGTACATTTATTTACAGAAAAATCGCAATTTGCTTTTGAAATCTAATTTATCTCAAACTGTCTATATTCCGTAGCCGAAAATATATTGAATTTTATATAAAGTTGCAAACTAAAATAAGCAGATAAAGTTGCAAACTAAGCAATTAATTAAAAGCAATTTTCTTTAATCATATATTTATAATTATGAATGTGAAGATAGAAATTCAAAGAATATAAAAATTTAAAAAATAAATTTTAATTATTTATCAACTTTTCCTTTTATTAAAATATAATATTTTTAAGGTGATGGGAAATAAGATCTTTTAGTATAAGAATACAAAATTTCTTATAAATTTCTTTCTCTCTTTCTCTCTCTCTCTCTCTCTCTCTCTCTCTCTCTCTCTCTCTCTCTCTCTTTTGCTCCTTTTTTTTCTCTTTACATATTACTGAGCATATGTGTATATATATATATATATATAAATGTTTTAATATTATATTGTTCAGCAAATTTTGTCTTTAATTTCTATATGGATTATTATCAATTGTAATTATCAATTATTTTAACAAATTACAATACAATCAATTTTAATTATTATACAAATTATTTAATATCTTCTTTTAAATAATTTTCTCAATGAAATAAATTTAATATTGAAATCTCAAGCAAAGCTGAACAATTCACAAAACAAAGCGCAAACATATGATAATTCATCGCATTCACCGAAAGTTATTTGAAATGAATAAAGTATTGTCCATATTAAATATTTTTCACAACCGCAGCACGACGCGCGGTTATCTCGCATACGCGTAGTGTTTTATAAATACAAAGTCAACCGAGTCAATGCGCTGTCGAACCGCTCCATATTTCGTCGCATTATCTCTTGAGACGCGACACGTAAGCCCTGGTCCACAATAGGTGTAGCAAGCTTTAAGTCGTAAGAAATTGACCGATCGATTATTTTCTTCAAATTCGAGTGTAATTGATCAATTTCTTAAGGCTTAAAGCTTAACTACATTGTGGATTGGAACTAACAAGAGCCATCAATCGTGATCACTTCTTAAAGACGGATACAGACTTATTATGTATCCGCGTTGCGTATCAGTGTAGAGGTCAGGAAGTGTTGTATCATTGCGTATCAAAATGTTAATACAGCGCAAAGGCACACTATATCGAATCACTGAATTAACTGATACGATGATACGATACGCGAATAATAGAGCAACAAGTTTGTATCCTGTAATAATTAGAGATTATCATCCCTTAATAAATTTTCGCAATTAGTGATTTATAAGCGTCATCAAGACAGTGGCGATGGAATACCGTCTAAGATACCGCGCGTAATTGTCGTATTCGGATAATTTATGTAATTGATAATTAATGAGATCGTAATTAACTGTGTTTTCGCGAATGTTGTGCTATTTGAGTGCAAGAAGGAATCTGAGAGAAGGAGGAGGAGACCTAAATGGCATCGGGTGACGGCGAAGCAACTCTACGTTGAATAATTTATTATCGTTTATTTGCATATTGTTCATTTTAATGATTTAAATTAAAGAAACGAACTTTTAAGAAATTCTATACGAGTTTAAACTTAAGAAAAAGATTTTTCTAAAAAACAATATTGCGTATCTTATATTAAATAAAGAAAAGTCGAGTAAAAAAACTCAAGGTGAGTAATAATTATTTTTATTAATAATTTAATATCATAAATGCAGTATACATCGATTTTTTTTGATACTGTTGTAACGTGGATCTTACTTGAATAGAAACTAGAAAATATTTTATATAGTTAAATTTCTATACAATTTATTTATTTAAAAAAACGCACAGAAAAAATAAATATTAATTGTAAATTCTTATAATATGTCAATCTTTTTACGCTAATTTTTTCTAGCTTATTCATTTCACATTTATATTTATTAATGACAATTTGAGCAATAACTTGTATTATTTAGAACAAGTAAAATGACGTGAAATTTAACAAATATACATATACATAAAGTCGTTCATTCTTGAAATAATTATAATTATTTTCGCGAACAATTCTCTATATTAATTATTTTAGAGTTAATCAATTATATTAAAAATATTTTACTAAAAATATATACACACATATAATTTTTTTATAAGATATTAAAAATAATTCTTGTAATTCATTAGCAATATAGTTACGAAATATATTTATATTGACATGAGAATTCGTGAAAATATCATAAGAATATAAAATATTTATGGTAACAGCTATATTATTCGCGAAAGATATTACATTCATTTCGGATTTCACGTCATTTCTCGTCGAGCATCATAAACTGCGGTATACTGAACTTTGGACGTTACGACGAATAACTGACTGAAGCTTCCAGTTTATGAGCTTGCCTGTTGATCGTAATTTGACATCTTTGTCACGTCGTCTAGTGTATACATTTCTTCTAATAAAACTTAAATCTTAACGCCTTTAGCAATAAATCAATTTCTCTCGCAGCTTTTTCTCGATGAGAAATTTTCCCGATACTCGGTAATGATCGCTTTTCAGATATAATTGGCAAAGTTAAAGTAAATCACGATCTAAACTTAAAAATTTTAAAGGCAAGAATAGTCGATCGCGCGAATCTTCCACAAATAAGATCTGATGATATTCTTTCAAAATTATTTGAAATCTTTAAAAATTAATCTGTAATTTTTTATGTTTCTTTGAAGTTATATTTCTGAAATTGTATATATTAATCCCCCATAATATATCATTAACATATCATTACAAATCATATTATACATTATCATCACTATATAAATAATCATATTTATGTTTAATATTTAACAGGTTTTTGGCGAATTAATCTATTAAATACAATATTAAATATAAACAAGTATGACGTGATAACGGGATTGAAGTAAATCATAGTCTAGACAATTTTTTAAACAACTATGATAGATAAAAAATATTTAGATATAATAGCTTTCGATTATCATTATTGTTTACTGATATAAGACTCACTAAACAGGAAAATAAATAGGTTACGAGGAATGCCTCCTTGTCGCGTCGTTTATCACTTCTAGTCTTTTATCACTTTAGTGCATATTATCGCGCGGTGCAGTTGCGCGCAGCGGGCTCGGCCAAACGCAATGGAGATGCCGATGATTTATTCCTGCACTATGTAGCGGTACCAAAGTTTTCTAATTAAGTATACGTAATGAGTAACCGTGTCGTCTTGCTGGCGTGTCAATGGCAAAATTCATTGTGTGAACGTGCATCGTCTGCCCGAGTACCCATCTGCATATAAACTGCACATGCGATACAAACATGCTTGATTACTAGGCTCTACCTGCACGTAACGATGATTTTACTTTGTAATCCAAAGATAAATTTAATATTACTTAAAATTAGCACACGGCGATTTGATCCTCCCGCGGATACGCGGATGGGATATAATTGTCCGTTGAAGCAGAGATCTGATTCGAGAAATTGAAATAAAAGAAACACAAATATCAATTGTAGTCTTAACGTTTTGAAATAAACGATCTTGTTCTTAAACTCAAATCTTCATGCAACATGCGAGCATTTTCCAAATATAATCGTAATTTAACCAAACTCGCCTGAGAGAAGCGACGCGGTAGGATAAGAATCTCAATGCGGGATAAACGGAAATAAAAGATATTTTCCCACGCGATCCTATTCTCCTGAAATTTTTCCTTTTTAAAAAAGTTAGTAAAAAAAAGACACAGACTTAAAGTTTGCTCGAAAGTTTGTACTAAGTTAAAACTATTATCGTATTATTTCACTATATTTCTTTGTGAGCTATATGTTGTAAATTTAATTTGAACTTCAATGATTGCAGGAAAAAAACAAATTTCGATTTTCTCAAATAGATACCAGTTTTTCTTCAAAGAAATTTTGCGTTTTTGCTTATTACAGTAAAGCTAACCGGAGAGGATGATAATCAAGTAAAAAGCCTCACGAATTGTATTATGTTAACATTTCAAACGTCTCGTCTGCGTTCCGATCACGTAAAAGGCGAGCGGACGTTTTAAAATCTCATCTGATGATGTCTGAAATGCTTTGTAAAATGTAATTACCGGAGGCTGCTAAGAGAAGCGCAATAAAATATAAATGCACAAACCGTGAAATATTCATCGTAAAATGTACGTACTCGCGTGGATAACGGGCAACGGGGAGAAAGTCCGAATTGAATTTTGCAATTCGCGAACGCGAGGAGGACACATTTAACAGAAAAACCCGGTGTGTACGACCGGCATGCATAATGCCACTTGCACGTCAAGACTAGCTGTAAATTACTTAAGCGACACTGTTGTCACAGTTGGCGGAAGCATCATATAGCGATCTGGAAGCCGAAAGTCTACTACGTCATTAGATTTGATCAATTTTTGAGGACGATTGAGATTTTAATATAGCGTCGGCAGAATTATCCTGATGTGGTTAAAAAAGAAAAGGAAAGAAAGAATGTTCGGCACGAAACTCGAGTATCTTGGAAAGGTAAAAAGCCGTAGGATAAATTCAGATTAATATTTTATATTCTGCAAGGTTATCTAAGCAGAATAAACTCGAAATATTGCTACGTCGTATATAATTAAAAATTAGCATATCGCGCGATAAAAATGCGTTTGTTAAGAGAAGAAAAATTCTGATCTGCGGAGGATAAATTATTTTACATTTGCTACGACACACAAGTCGTTTCCTATCGCTCTAATTAAAAGATCATTATATTATAATTAAACATTTCTACATAAAGCAGTTTTTGAAGTCAAATTTTCCTTTTCGGATGTGACACAAATATTAAGTGCAACATTACGATGCGCACCAGATTCTGTAAAAGGAAAATATGGGTTCAACATAGTCTTTGTTGGCTGGGATCATTTTTGTCAATTAAGGGCGTTCATTACCAATATTATACAGGGTGTTTATAAAGTTTATCCTTACTCCTAGCTTTTGGAAACGGTGGAAAATGAAAATTATGAAAAATTACGAAATACGTTTTGATCGTAATTTTGAACCGTTTTCGAAATGTAGAGGGATAGACATCTTATAGACACTTTGTATACTAATCTTACGAAATGCCTGAAATTGAGAATTTTCTTTCTTTTCTGTACGAGCGTTGCAGGCAATTCTATTGGTATTAGCTTCTCGCGTTATAATACTTTAAATCTGAAAGCAAACGCTATCTCGAGCCACTCTCATGGTCGTTGAATTTTATGTTATCGTAGTATCCATGTACGTCTGGCTAAGGATTTTGAAGCTTTTATTTCAAGAGTTAACCTTGTTTTGTGTTACATAACTATTTGAGCATTTCCAGAGCTCGTTGCTGGAGAAGCAAAATCCTCGGAACTATTACTGCGACGTAACATTTATTTATTATTTTCTTTTTTTTTTATTCTATTATCTCGATGCATTGTGGAAATCTCATTGCAACAAATGCGATAACTTCAAAAGCTTCTGCTATGAAACGTTGCTGTTCGTTACTTTCATTTTTTTTTATCCGCATCACATTCATTATAAATATTCACGGTATGAATAATTACTGTTGTATTTTCTTGTCGTCTTTTTTTCAATTATTACATGGAAAAAAGGATTTTTTGCTGAAACATCTAAAACTTTAGCTAGATAGATTTGTATAAATAATTTTGTTGGATCATCAAAATAATTATGTAAGAAACTTAAGAATGATGAGCAAAAAATTTTGATATTCTAGCAGTTTGAACGTACAATAATACATAATCATTTTGATTGAGTTCAATAAAATTATTTTCAGATTTGTATTTAGTTAAATTTTTAAAACAACAATAATAAATTTCCGACCGATATATGAAAACATCAAATAATTTAAACCTCGGCCCACTTCGGTCAGAAATTTATTATTGTTGTTTACACGCTGGCCTTACAATGCGTTACTCCTTAATAGATATTGGTTATTGCGATAAATATTACCATATATCGGTGGTCGAATTGGAAAGACACCCGCCCCGGCAAGGCAGGAGAATCCAGGTTCAAACTGGCTGAGGTAATATTTTTCGCAATAAATTCTATGTAGGTTTTAAGATGCTGATTGACATCATTAGCATTAATTTGATTAAATTTATTTGTGAATTTTGTGAATTCTAATCCAGTTTTAGAATTGCGTTATGGCCGGCTGTGTTCGGCATTTAGTTTGAATGTGTATTGGATTATAGAGTTTGAATTTAAAATAGAAATATTATTGAGCACCAACATCTAGCTTTGATCAAAGTGGGCCGCGATTTAAATTATTTAAATTTTTAAATATTTTAGCTAAATTTTTTCCGTATATACATCAATCGGACTAAAACATAAACTTAGGTACGTTTCAATTGTACGTTATAATTCTGCTTTCGTATGAATCATCATCAAATTATCATTATTCAAATTGCAATAGGCGTCGTATAAAAAGTATAAAAGCAATTTTAAATTTTACGAAAGTATTTCTTCGAATTTTGGCGAGCAAAAGTGATCTTTTAGAATATCTCCGATAATATTTCTCCGTCTGAGATAATTTGAATTAATATTTCATGAAAATTTGAAGAATTCACGATAATAAATACGTGGATTATTCCTTGGATACTTGATTGCAAATAAAGCTCCACAATCAGAGGGCGTGATTACCTTTCGGATAAAAACAGAAAATAATTGAAAAGGGGCGAAATATATGATTCTGTTTGTACGCTAAGAGCTACTCCAATGCGCAATGCAATCACGGCAATGTAATAATCGTCGGAAATAAATTTCTGCATCGATAGCTTATCAATAATTAATACCAATGTGATTATATATAATTAAATATTTCAACGGCATTTAATCAATAGCCTGACGCAATTAGCGATAACGGACAAGCATACGCAATGAGATCACTGCAAGCATGCTTATTTAATACGAAAATAATCCTACTCGGTTTCTCGTCTTTTAAAATTATTGATACGATGATACTGATTCGCGTGACAACTTGTTAGCGAGACATATGATATAATTATAATTTTAAATATTTTCTTTCGTTTCATTACGATCAGTAATTAAAATATGTATTACATACATTTGTAAGCATTGTGAATAACGGCAAAATACTACGATAGCCATTAAAATGAAAATGTTGAGTACTTTGAATATTTAATCATGAAACAACGCAGGAAACATTGTAAATATTCAGAAATTTATATTCTGACATGTTAAATTTTGCAATTTTTTTTATGTAACATAGATATAATGTTCAGCTCGTCAGGATACGAAATACTGGTGATGATGCATGTACGTATATCGAAAAAGAGAGAGAATTTTGCGTTATTATTTTGCGACCGTGCGCTAATGTAATGGCGGCATCATTAATTTCTCCGATCGGATAAGTCGCGTGACAAGTTGCAGAAGCAAAAACCTTATGGATAAGTTTCACCAGTTTTTCTGTGACACTATCATTTTTTTTTAATTGAGATTATTTTCGATGAAAAACAGCATAAGCTAGATCGATAAAGTTTTACTATCTCTATGTATATTTTTGTGTATCTATGTACAATCTTTTTGACCCATAAATAATTCTTTTAGTAATTTTCTATTAAAGTATCTCTTTTTGCATATTATTAATATAATGACGGAATAGTCTCATAAAATAGTCATAAAATATATTGAAAATTTATCAGATTACAGATATAATAAAATGTTCAAAGCTTTTGCGTTAATCGTTTAAAATGATTTATTAAATTTTTTCTCAAGATTTCAGAGACTGCAGCATTATTCTGCAATTTAATCATTACATTAAACATACGTATTTTATTAAAAATTTTCCAATATTTACAAAACTTAGAAATATATTTTGTTTAATGTTCTCTAAAAATTTTCACTCGAGTTGCTATTATCTTTATATTTAAGCTATCGATTTTATCAAATAAGTTCTAGAGATATCTAAAGATAACAATCTGAGATATTTGGCAATATGGCACAAGAGTTGATCATAATCTAATGTGACTAGTGAATCGCTTATGAATTCTTGAAGGTATCGTGTCACATCTGCAGAATACAAACTTTGCGCTCGATCGTCGTGCCGGATGCGATTATTGAGAGGCAGTCTAGAAAAACAAACGTTTCCCCCTTGACTGGCAATGTGCCCAATGAATACGCAATTGGCGTCTTGTCTTATGAATTTAATTTTCGGCGAAATATCGCGTAAACGTGCTCGGGGGCGCCAATGCGCCGCCATCATGTGCATCGTATCCATGTAGTTTTTGGCCTCTCCCTGATTCTCCTCTCGATTTCGCAACTCCATCTCCGTTCGATTTTTGCTCTTCTTTCTATCTTGCCTTTTTAAAGTCGACACTCTTGCCATAATTCCTTTCCATTTTGGCAACGGTAGATACTCTGGTTTTAAATTCGATTTTTTGATGGTATCGTTAACTGAGTATGACAAAATATTTGGTTCATTTCTATGATCAAGATGATTTGCTGAACCGTATAGAGAACAAGCTATTGTTTCCAGTCATGAATAATAATGTAGCAACATATTTTCGCAAAAATTCGATGTATTGACGTAAAATACTTATCTATCTCGATATTAGATTTACGCAATTTTATTCATTGTCATTTATTGAACATTTCTTTCACTTCCCGATCAAATTCATTCTCGCGATCGTTACATTGTATCTACTTGCACTTGGCTGCTTATCATTTAAACGACATGACATGCCCACCTCGTTCCTAGTTTATTGCTGCTTGCTGAAATGCTTCAAAAGCGAAAATCTCCGCTTAGTCCGTCACAACTAAAGAGAAAGAGAGAGAGAGAGAGAGAGAAAGAACGTTAAGTAGCATCGATTATTCCTTTCATGAGATATGCAAATCGACCTGGTCCCTCTGTCCCTGTCTCGCGCAACTCTTGCGCCCTTCCAGCGATTACTCCAGTTTCGGTCGCGCTCTATCTTTCCCTGCAACCCTTTTTCTCTCCCTTTCTCGAGCACGTTATCTCTCTCGTACAAACTGGAACGTCTGTCGCGTGATTTACGTCTCGAGAAAATAAGAGATCCTACCTTATCCTGTGGACGGAGAATCAGAGAGAAGAGAGAGAAAACATGGGACGCAGTCGACAAAGAGGACGACCACTCTAAATCTCTCGACTTTCGAATGTTAGGCTCGCGGACTCATCACTTATCAGATTCGAACGATTCCGTTCTGTTATCCGATTGCCATTCCAATTTTCTTTCTCCTTTTTCCTATAATTGTATATTTTTATTTGAAAGAAGTTTACCTGAAATTTTTATTGTACACGCAGAATGTGTCAATAAATTTTTTCGCAAATTTGGAATTTATATTCATTTAAAAACTTGAGAACAAAACATAATGCGAGATGTTTCACATTTTTTATTAACTTAATAAATTAAATTTTAATATTTATTTTATAGTTTCTTTCTTAGAAAAATATAGAAACTTAAGCTTTTGTTATTACGAGATATTGAAAAAAATAGAAATAGAATGTACGATACAATAAATTATTATACATTTAAATTAAATGTTTGCTGAAAAACGTCTACTTTATTAAATAACTATATAAATAAAAAAAAGATCGTGTATATACATTTTTGTCACATAGTTTATGATAGAGACAATACAATAAAAAAATCAAATGCTCCAGTGTCATAAAAACGTTGGTAAATTGTGCTGCCAAATTACAAAACGCACTGGCATTAGCCTATCCAGAAAATTTCATCAGGCATTCCATTACACAATTGCTATAGTGATTTCATGATCTGCCCCTGGAGATCACCATTGACATTTCTGTAGCGTATTTACTGCTCACCATTACCATTTCGTACGAAATCTCAACGGTATGATAAATAAAGCTGTGTTGAATCGAGAGAACAAAATTTCGTGTATATTTCAACGTATAAATTATACATACGCTTCTAGCGCGGTAACAGGATCTCAGAATGCATTTATAATATCATCAACTGTAATAAAGTCTAATAATAAATTATAACGAAACAAGTTGATATATAAAATAATATGGAGAGCATATGCATAATGCATTACGTGTCATTACAATGAACTTTTGTGGAAATGATATTCCGTAGCACTACTGTTTTGTAGGAAACTTTCTGATGGTTAATATTTGAGAGAGAGAATTTCGTTATTACCGAAAAATTCGAAAAAATTCGGTAGACTTTGTTAGGAAATATTTTTAAAATTCTGGGAAGACATCATCACCTTGATTGGACACTGTAAAAAGCGTAAACCGCGTTGGCTCGTAAAAGCTTACATGAATCGACGGCAATGTTAGTACGTCATCCCTTTTGGGGATAACGAAATTCACCTGGGACCTGTCAAAGCATTAAAGCGTAATAAAAATAGAACGATTTATACGTAAACAGTAAAATATCAAACGACTGAAATATCTAAGAAATTTTTTTAATTTATTTTAGATTTCAATATAGTTATGTTTATTATAAATTGGAGTTATTTTTTATGCTAGCAATGTGAATTTACGCTATATGGATAATTTAAGCGTTATCGGGTGCCATTGGGATCTTAATATTCATTTCGAGTGGATTTCGAAACGAATATTGTAAAAATATTGGACAATCTGGATGACAATCTGTAAATTTTATAAAATATATCAACGTCGATCGCGTTTTTCAATAATTTGATTTAAAAGAATCTCAAGCGTTTAAAAAAATTCTATCAAAAATTTATTAAATACACATTCAAATTCGCGCATGAAAAGTGAGACACGTAGTGACGCTAAATAATCCGTCTTATGCGAAAATCTTGATTTATTCAATTGGCATCGTGATTTGCATCGTGATGTAGTAACAATCGGTCCGTGATTTTCAAAAATTCCGGATTAGGCGCCCGCGATTTTGACGATTGGAAACACGTGGCGGCCTAAATCCGTTTCGGCATTCGAATCGCTCGCGAACACGTTAAAAGCGCGCGCGCGATTTCACGAATTCGCGCGATCGTGCGCGTGCAAATTTCATCGTGTCGCTCATCCGCGTTCAAAAGGAGATTCAGCTCACGCCCGACTCAATCTCCGGACCTATTGCGCGCCAACCTCTTGCCCATCCCCGTCGCGAGCATCGATAAAAATATCCGATATACCGAACCCGCCTTACACGTCGGCGTTGCCCGCTCGTAAATCCGCAGAAAGACGGGAAAAGCGCGGCGGCTATAATCGCTATATCCGTTAAATCCGATGCTTCGCAACTTTCTACGGATGGATCGCTAGTGTCACGCCGGCAACCGCTGGCCCGATCTGTATCCACCGCTCTTGAAACATTCAAGGCCCATGAGACTGCCGAGCTTTACAGAATTCATTGCAGCGCGGAACAAGACCCTCCTTTTTCTTCAGTTCTCCCGTTAACAGTTAAAAATTTACAACTTGTTTCACGTTTCGTGCTTGGGTAGCGATCAAGCTAGATTTTCAATATTATAAAACTAAACTTCGCAGTGTTGTTGAGTAGAAACGAATGAATTTTAATTCTTAACGTGGGGCTTGTACGCAAACGGTAGCGAGTCGTGTAGTGAATACTTCGCTTATTTTAGTTTCATATATAATCGAAAGCGAAGTTTACAAGTCGAATTGCGACCGTGCCAAGTAAATAATTAGTAAATAATGACATATAAATAAAAAATGTATTATAATCTGATAAAATCCAAATTACTGTGACTTTAAATGCCTCTCTCTACGACAACTTTATTAAATATTGTACATGTAATATATTAATACGGAGGAGGAGGATATCCATAAATACATATGAAAATGGAATATATTAATAATCGCTTGCATTTTTTAGCAATCCGACAATTGCTTCGAAATTTGCTTATTTAATTTACCATTTAATTTCAAATAAGTAAATGTCTAGCGTATCACTAGACCCGCTTGGTTTGCTTCTCTCTATTAGCTTAGTGTAAACCTGACGTAGCTACCATGCTGCGGTTGCAAGGATCGAGATGCTGTTTACAAGGGCGCATCTTGGACTCTGTTCGGATCCGCAAACCGTATCTTTGTTTACCTTCTTATCTGAGAGTGCTTTTCGTCTTCTGAACATTAGCAGTCAAAGTTGTTTACTCGCTTTCGTTTCCTTGATGCGGTACTCGTGTACCACAGCCCGTACCCAAAACTGAGAGGAGGCAAAAGATAAATTTACTCACTAAACTGAGAGTAAATGTATTCTTAGTATCCTTATTAAGGACTTGAGAAAGCTTAATAAATTAATTCGCTGTTTACCCGCAACAAATTCATCATAACTAATAGCATTTTAACTTTTTAATATAAAATTAATTATCGTCTTTGATGCGCACTAATGCTTCTTGTCGAAAACTGAGATAATTCTTCAATGCCTTAAATCTATCTTTCTTAACTATTAATCCTCATCAATAGATTTGGAAATGTGCATTTACGTCCAAAATATTTTTGAAGTCACGTAGTCTTTGTGTTTCGTTTTCTGTAAAAGTTCCTTGTCTGATTGCGCTCGTGCCAAGAAGCAGTAACGCGAGAGAATCCTTTCAGAGATTCTTTACTTTTTAGGAAACAGCCCTTTGTGTGCGCGACAAAGATATCAATCCCTGGATTTTTCAATGTTACATACGCGTCGTTAGATCTCCAAAGTCAAAGAAATAGAGACGGGCGAGTATCACGATATATTGAACCAATTTTGGGGCTGAAGCGGTCGGTATCGCGTTTCACGCGTGTTTCATTCGGCTTTTCCGAGCAGCTGCAACCGATACTAGATCCGATATTAACCATTTGCGATCTGGTGCCGTCGCGGCGTGCAGATTATTCTTTCAGGATAAATTCACTAAGTTAAGCCATTTGCATTGTTCGAACGTGCAGCAGCCGCTCTGTGCCGCGAGCTTTTATTGTCGCTTCTGGTATCCGTTCGATACATATTAAAAAATTCGGCAACTCAATGTTAAAAATTACTGTAATATCAATGGCAATCATTCAAAGACATCACATAATCTTTTTTTGATAAATTATCACAATTTTGTGATTACTTCTTTCAAAACATAAAACGTAAAAAGAACATGTAACAAAGACTTTCCTTAACGAATATACTCGAAAATAAAATCCATATATTTATTTATTTTATATTTACATTTTTTTTTTCATAGATTTTCGTTCAGCAAATAAGCGTTAAGCATTAACGGACTGTGAGCATTATTACACGTAATTTGCTCTAAATTAACAAATGGGACAGCAACAAAGCGAGTCTCTGATTAGAAAAAAACGTGCGGCAGAATGAAGATTGAAGAGAATTCGAGTCAATAGCTACAGATACTATTGTTCCTGGTATGTATTCGTGTAAGAGCATCTGCCAGGCCAGTCCAATGTTTATTGTCAGGCCACATTGGCGGAAACCACCACTCGTTTGGCTCGCGAACCAACGTTTTCGAATCAGATCTCGACACAAAAAAAAAAAAAACAACGGCGATCGTAAAAGGCAATACCACCAAGAAGCAATTGCATTATGGAACACGTTCTCATTAAAAATAATTCAAATTGATGCACATGCATGTAGATTACTTATTTTTATTCCGTTTTACTTACTTTTTTTAACGATGCTTTTAGTAATCAATTATACCGCTGCTTGTTTTTTTATCACAATTATTATTAATCAATCTTATCTTTGTGTTATCTGCAATCTCGTGACAAAATATATATAAATCGAAATTGAAAGTTATAAGAAATTATTTATATCTGAAATTATTTTTGAATAAAGACTTAATTTTTAATTTGATGTGTGTGAACAATTGGTCAATCAGTAATGATCAGTTTACATAACACAGTTATTACAATTTTATTAAATCAAATTATATAATTTAATAATCAATTTTATTAATTTTATTAGTTATCCATATATGATAGTGTAATTTTGAATGAGTTTGTTAAATTTATTCGATGACTTATGAATCATACGATACAATTCACGCGTAATAAAAATAATATTAAACAAATTTTTTTTAATTAAAAATCACAAAAGCACGCGAGGAAATGATATATTCAAATTCGTAGTTTCGTGATGTAATTCGGGGTTCACTATTATTCACGTCATTATTTTACTTGCAAATTTTACTTGCAAAATTTACTTGCAAAATTTTACGTCGTGTATATAGCTGCGTTCAGCAGAGCAGCTCAGTAATTCTTTATTACGATTAGTTACATTTACACTTACGATTTTCTACACTTACAATTAGATCCAGCGAAGAACTAAAGGCAAAAATCAGTCATATAAAGGATCACTGAGCTGCTTTGTCTGCTGAACGCAGCCAATGAGAACTATTTTCATATACGCGCGTGTGCAAACACCACGCCGCACAGAACAAAGACCTTTTCGGTAGTCCCTATTAACCTAGTGTGTCATAGAAGGCTAGTGGACCACTCGCTCTTCGTGTAATTTATCACCGGCGTTTATGTCTATCTCTAATTGCTCCTCTCCATGTCGAGAGTAAAGATCCGACGCGATGGCGGTACTTATAAAACGCACTAAATCGCATTATTTCGTGGTTTATTTCTCTAAAACTGCCTGACCGGATTTTTTTTTTATTTCATGACAAATGAGTCTTAAGTCTGTAAAAATGATTTAACGTAAATACTTTCATATTGCAGTCATGTGCAGGATATCTTGGTTAGATTTATGATCAAGTGATGCTCTGAAGCTGTTGTGCTTTCTTTTCCATTAGGACCGTTTATATTATCGAATGATAAAATAATGCGAAATTTATTACGAAACGCAGTTGAAAATTGTTATTATATTTTATTACTATATTTATATTATTAAAATTCGCGTGACATTTCTACATACATAAATATATGTTATGCACTTATAATTATTTTATAATTATTCATAAAACAATATTGTTCAAACTATACTTTAACGAGTTAATAAGTTTTTAAAAGTATATATGAATCATGATTATTAGTTTGAGGCACTATAGTTAACACCGACGAAGATCGAATTAACTAGGAACAAAAGTTTATTCTTTATTTTTTTCAATTTTTTTTCACAAAGAGATATGTCGTTATTTATAGTTAAATCTCAATTAAATTTAATATTTATTAGAATAATCATCGGATTAATGTATATTTGTATGCTATAAATTGACTGAATCTAAAATACATGAGAGTTATTCTCTCTCGAAACGTACGTTGCTTACATTTGCATTATAATGCATTTTCTGATATGATACGAATGTATGGAGCCAATATGATGATGCACGCTACTTTTGAAATGAAATTGTCCGAGCAGAACAAATATGAATTTGCTAATTTTGATATGTGTTACCGTCCCGCTTTCATACTATATCATAGCATATAATATTTCCTTAATCAGAAATGGAGATGATATAGAGCTACAAAATACGAAGACTATTATATTCTCTTGTTACAAAAATATTATACATATTATGCGTATCCAATTAAATAAAAACATATTGAAAAAACATATTGAAGAATAATCAAACGTTGTTCGTATAAAGAAAGGTATGTTCTATTAATTTTGTTATTAATTTGTTATTGTTTATTAATGTAATAAATACACTTCACAGAAAAACAATTTATAGCATACAAATATACATTAATCCGATGATTATTCTAATAAATATTAAATTTAATTGAGATTTAACTATAAATAACGACATATCTCTTTGTGAAAAAAAATTGAAAAAAATAAAGAATAAACTTTTGTTTTATTTTAACTGATATTTGTACAGCTCTGTTAGATTATTAATATTATAAATATGTTTTTATATGACAATATTGATCTTCAAATTAAATAAGTATACTTCAATATATTTTTTTTGCATAATATATATTTGCATTTCATGATATGTATTCATAGATTAATGGAAAGCTTATCTAAAATCATGGATGAAAGGAAAGCTCATTTATAATCGAACGAGTTGAAAAAATGACATATTTAAATGTAATTTCTGAATCTAGTTGTCTTTTTCTCCGCACGTTTGAAATCGACGAGGAAAACAGAAAAGGAATGGAGTAAAAGTTAGGTGGTCTTGTCACGGAGAGTAGGGATCAAGGTGCCGGCGTCACTCTTCCGTTCCATGAAACCTCGCGGAAATTGTTCTTATCCCTTGATCCCTTGAGAGTTTATCCCATCGTCGCTTCCTATAAAGCCGGAATGATCACGCGACCTCGTCTGCTCGTCCATCTCGCCATAACCATTTGCCGATTATCCGCGTAATGTAAAGACTGTTTCTGTTTCCTTCGAAATATTTATGGAGATTATCTGTGCGCAAGAGAATTTTCTAGTACGAGTACAGGAAAGAGAGAAGCGCGGAAACTAGAGAGAAAAATAGAGAATAGAGATGCCGCATGTACACATTTACGCGGGATGTGCGAAGGAAGAAAAGCGGGGGATCTTTCAGTAGAAAGAGTCCGCCGTAGGGTCAGCCAGCAGCAAAGTGATTTTCGCGGTAGGCCGAGAAAAACTAATCCGGTTATATTTCAGACCGTATTTCCTTCGAGGGTTACACGGCGTTTCGTGCAAGGCGTTTCGTAAATATTTTTCAATGGGAGGAAACGGATTCATACGTGTGAGCAAAAAGAAGAAACAAATTCGAAGTTTTGAACAAAGAAATTTTCCAAGAAAAATTCAATATTATTGTACGGTATCAAAATTTCTGTTAGATTCATTAGTTATTGTTGATAGACGCACACTTAGCTTTTTCAAAATTTTTCTGATTTCTTGTAAAAGATAATTGTATAAAATTAATTATTTATATAATTTAAGTGAAAGAAGAAACGTTCGAGTAATGCGAATAGAACGTACGATGTAAATTTAAGTAAACGCACAAACGACATATATTTATTTAATGTAAATATTAATTATAAATGTAAATATTAATTGTGTAACTTTTAATTCTCACGTTATATTGTGATTATATTCTGACGAACGTGCTAATAAATGTATTTGCTATCTGCGTATAGCAACGTGGTCTACTGTCACTTCCATTTATTTTCTGTCAGCTGGTCATTATTGACAAATAATAAAATCGAAAATAACATTGAATGAAAAAATTTTAATTAAACTGAATATACGTATACATATATATAATGTGTACTCGGTACGCATGTAAATTTCGAAGCATATTTCCTGTTTATTTACAAATATCGCAATATAAAAAAAATAACGAAAATATGCAAAAATAAAATCTGTTCGTAGCTATTCCTCGAAATTATGAAAGTCTTATATCTATTCACGAGGTAACGGGCGACTCATCTTTATTCAATAGTCTCTATTTTATTTTCTTATGCAGGCAACTCTTCGCTTTTTAACTCGCCACTGGTTTATCTTGACCGTCGATATTTAAATGAAATTCTCACAACTTAAACTCGCAACTTAAACGCAATTGAAACTCTATCTCTAATTTTTAATTTATGAAAATTCACTAAACGTTAATTTAAAATAACGTTCTGCATATCCGCCAGTGTCGATTTTGATTTTGTTTCTTTCGCAGAATGTTAATTTCGCATTCCGTTTTATCAGTCATTTCTACCGTTCATTCTGGACGCGCTTGTGCGTCCAGAATGGACGGAATGTTTATACAAAAAGACATTCCCTCGTAAAAATCCAAGTAATGTGATTTTTCCGGGTGAAGCGGATAGATCAAAATTCTTTCACGTTGACGTAATATGGATTTATACGTCAACACTTGAAGCCGTCATAAAATCCACGCTTCCTCGTACATTTGCATCGATATCTCGATGCGCTTGTTGACCATGCGAATCGAGACTTCGACGGAGTAGCTTATCGAGAAAGGAAACGAACAAAGTCGAGTCACTTGGACAGGAATGAGACTATAAAAATATAAAATAAAAATCCCGCATCGCGAAGAGCCGGGTGGTCGGCTGCCTTTTTTGGTTGGCGATGTTTGGCCCGAGCATATTTTCGATATCGGATTTTTATTCGGTTCACGTATCGCCCGTGCCGTAACTACAGTTACTCGTGGAGACTCTCGCACCTTCTCCTCCTCTCTGGATCGCGAAAATTTCTCCTTCCTGCCTCTTTTTTTACCTTTTTTCCTTCCTTCCTTCCTTCCTTCCTTCCTTTCTTTCCCTGGAAGGAAGTCCGTCCAAATCTTTACATCCCTCTCATTTCCTCGCCCATTGCTTCTTATAGACTACGTGTCTCCGTCCTTATCAATCTACCTTCTTTTATTGTCCTTGTCTATCTCTATCTGCTTTCTGCGTTGGCTTTCTGTATACAAGGTGTCTCAGAAGCAGCGGATATACGATGAATAAACTAAAAGTGAACTGAGAAATTATGTTTATCGCTTTAACAATGAGAACTCTCAAGAGTTACAAAATTACTTCACACTAGATTGAAATTTTTTTTCACAAATTAAAAGAAACAAATTAATGAAAGGAAATTTCAGTTTATTTTATAATTACTTTATTTTAACAAAAACTCAATTTTAAGTACTTTATTTTAACAGAAATTCATTTCAATGCTTAACTATCAAAACACTTGACGTTACATTGTTGTGAAAAAATTGTTCCAATTTTGTAGAATGTTGGAAGGATAGTTTAAAGGACACCCCGTACACATTCCCCCATCTTTTTTGATCATTTACTTTTCTCCTATCTCTGTTCTTTTTCTCTTCAGAGTGAACTACACGTTCCTGTCCTTATCAATCTACTTTCTTTTTCGTTGTCGTTCCCATTTCTGACCAATCTGTACATTTCGTTTTCACTGTTTCCACCCTCTCCGCGCGGACTCGTCGTCGTATCCATTCTCGATAACTTCCTCGTGCACGCTTATTCCTTCGTCTTCTGAGCAGCTTCCGGACCAGCAGCTGGTCGCCTCGGCCGAGTCGGTACCGATCATACATACAGTACATACACGTCGTAACAATTGTCAATTTCATAAAAGCAAACGAACTCGCGAAAAGGTCCCATATTCTCCAGACCTGCCGTCGTAAAACCGATGTCGATACGCTGCAGGTGGAGCCCCGCCGTGCAATTTTGCCGCGTCAGGAAATACGTTTCGTTCGCCGTCGTCGCGTCGCCAGGTCGCGCGTCTCAGGATCGACGTTCCCAACGATGCTCCGTCAGAACAGGATATTCGGACGTCGCCCTGACATCCATTGCCCTCGAAGTACGTGAACGCGCACAAATACGCCTAATCCGTTTCCGAAATTTCGTCGACAGGATCGAAATCCCCGAAACGGTTCGCCGCACGAACTGCTCGGTTAGAGGATAATCGTTCGCCGCTGCAGCACGAGATGCACCGAGCTCGTAGCCGGCGAGCGGTTGCGGTCTGAAATTCGAATCTGCTAGGATTTATTGTAGCTGGTACCAACCGGATACGGGACAGTTTAACCCCTTCCGTACTATGGACGTGACAACAACGAGAATTTTGTATTCGATAAAAATATGTACGTATAATGTGGAATTATAGGGATAATTTAACTAACTAGGACACGTTAACTAAAATATTATAAATACACAAATAGAACGATTTTACTGAAATATTTGAAAATTTAGCTAGATACAGGTCTAAAAATAATTTGTTGGATCAATCTAAATAATTACGGAGACTCAAGCATGATGAGCAAAAATACTGCAAAAAATTTTGATATTCTGGCAGTTTGAATGTTCTACGTAATTATTTAGATAGTTTAATAAAATTATTTTAAGATCTGTCTAAATTTTTAGATTCTTTAGCAAAATTATTTTTTTCATATATATAATTTTTATTGAACATTATTGGATTTTTTCTATAATTATACAGAGAAAAAAAAAGGTGATAAAGGTGTTTCATAATAGATATACAAAATCTATATTGGGATTCAATATTAAATTCATATCTCATATGAATTTCAATAATTCTTATTTTGGCAGAGTATTCACAATCTCGTGAATAGATATAATCATTATTATCCGGTTATTAATTATTCTCAAACTTTTCTGCTCTAGTATAAAAGTCGCAGAAAGAAATGCTAACGAAGATTTAATTGAATCGGACATTTTAAAGAAAGTATGAAGTCCTCGGGAAATTTTCAATTAGAGAAACAAAAGCTACCCTTCTCACCAAAATACAACGACAAAACTTTCACAATTTTTCACCCCGTTGCAATTTTTAGTATCTTTCCAAATTTCATTATCCAGCCACAGTAAAAAGTTTATCTTTAAAAAAGATTATTATTAACAGAAACATTCTGTCGCAAATATTAATTATACATTTTTTTCAATTAACAAGATTTTAAATTGAGAAGACAAACGACGAAGAAAAAATATAAATATAGCTAAAGAACTTACCCTACTCTCCCTGAATATTTGTTCTCGATAGCTCGTCTCGATCTTCGAATATCGAGATTATTGATTTATATTCAAAGCATTCCGTGGTTTTATAGGTATTTTATACTGCAACTTATGGCTATCGAGGATGAAATGGTGTCACGGTGGCGATTCGTTTCGGCAATGTTTTATGATTCGATGGAATATAATTTTCATTTGACGTAATCCCCAGCATATTTTCGCGCGCCCCAGTTTCATTTGTGTATCCCTCAGGTACGGCGGCGATGCACCTGACCCTAAATCGTGTCCAAACACTGCTGAGGCCGCACGAGCAGAGCAAGGACGCACGTGTGCATTCTGCATCCGTACGTGCGCCCGTTCGCTGGCGTTGCATCTATTAATACGAACGGGTAGTGTCAATACCATAAATTTTGTCGCGCAAAACGACGGGCACGCGACGCGGCGAATGTACAATGCCGGCTCGACATCGATGACCCAAGAGATGGCTAAATGAGGGCAGAAATATAAAGAGAATTTAACGCATAAAATCGAATATCTCTGATGACGGGAGAATAAAATGTTTATTTTTCTATGCGTTTACGAGGAATGCGGATAGCTCGTACAGACGGCTCTTTGTCACTCGGTTGCGACGTATAGGAAAAACAATTATGACGTTGTAAAAATTGCAGCATGGTCAAACGGCAAAAAAGGGCAGATGATGAAAGTGCATCATTAAGGTCATAAACTTTCTTGCGTTTTCTAGCTATTTGCAGACTTTGGAAGCAATTCTAGCTCAACGAACGTCAGGCACAAAAAGAGCACTTCACCAATTTTTTTTGAAGTTTTAACATCACAGTAATTATGTTGCTTCTGGAATACTCCCGCACATTAGGAACCCAGGCATTTCTTTCAGTAATTTACTTCTCTTTGTTCTCAAACAAAAATTTTCATGAGTCTCAAAAGAACATTTTCGATATTAAAAACCGTGATACAAATTCAATTTTAATAATATCAGTTTCACAAATTACTTGAGGGCTAAAGAATTTTTTTATTTTATTTACGTCGCTGCTTTGAAAATGACACATACTGTGTATAAGATTTTTTTAATATTAACCAAAAGTTTTATAAACGTTATAAAATTTTAATTATAAAATTACAGCGGTTAAGCTTTGTAATTAAAATCTGAGAGATATGTGAATTTTCGCGTTACGAATTTTTGCCAACCGGATAAATTTTATACATCTATATTGTGCCTTGTGCGCAGGATTTAAAAATAATCAACCTCCGAATTGAACTGGAGTTTTTCGCAATTATTTACAATTATTTGCTCGTTGCAGCGGACGGAGAAAATAAGTCGATAAAATTTGCAATTATATCCGGTGCGCTTGCTGAAAAAAAAAACGATCACACCGATCGCGATGCGATAATCGCGGACACGGGCCGAGCATTTAATCGTGTTGGTCACGTAAATTTCTATTCTCAAACCTTGTAGAATCGCGGTCCTGCGCGGAACAAGTGGCGTGAAATAACGCGCGGCCGATCGGGCAAACGCCGCTTGCAAAGTTTTATTAATCTAATTGTATACCGCCCCGATAAAAGCGTTCCCTTGTTCGGCACGCGATTAAATGTGCAGCGAATAGAAAAGGAGAGAAAGAGAGAGAGAGAGAGAGAGAGAGAGAGAGAGAGAGAGAGAGAGAGAGAGAGAGAGAGAGTTTCGCACGCTGGGATATAACTTTGAACAAATTACAAGAATTGGCCAAAAGTAAACCGCATCGCTATTTTGCAAAGGGGACAATAACACACGTTCGAGTGTGTTTAATTTACTTTAAATCGGTCAATTGCGTGATTGGGATAAGCCCACTTACGGATAATTAATACGCCACCATCCGACCGTGTACGGTCGGTACATTATTATTAATGTTTACCGGGCTATTTGGGGTGAGCATAATTTAATTATCGCTCACCTTCCGCCACTCTTTTTGTTATTACACATGCTATCGTATTATCAACGGATTATTTCCCACCGATTTAATCGAACGTCATTTTATAAAATTTATAAAATGAACTTTCTGAGTTTCCAGAGATCTTAGTTTTTTCTTCTTTTTTTCAATATTGGAGAAACATAAAAGCAAAGCAAAAATTTTTTTATACATTCATTTATTATTGTATTCATTTTTAAACGACATAGAGAAGATAGTCACAGTGATGTCGATATAAAAAAATGATTAATATTATGCACTCTTTGTATTCCTTTTATTATTATTGTATCTATACATTTTAGTAGTTAACATATTCCATGTCGGATTTTGGCGACCGATCTTTGGCGAATTTTTCGTTCAGGCCGCATGGAGCGTATATGACTCACGATATAATAAACCGCTATATATGTTACTTAGCTGTCAATACTTGACTATATAATCAGTTTAAAAAAAAATTTTCCGTTTTATAGCGAAAATTGTAAATAGCTTCAACGGAGAATTCAGTGAACATATACGACCCATATGGCACGAAACGTGTTAATTGTCTAGCTAATTTAAATGTAGGCAAATAATTGTATAATTCATTGAATTTAATGTATTATATATTTAACTAATGTTTTAATCAGCGATAATACATTAAAATAAGATAAATGATTAACATAATATTAAAATAATTATCAAAATTAAAATGAAAATTGTTTATATGATTGTGTTATCCATATCTCACTCTCGGGCAATCTATTATTGTAAAATTAATTAGTCTATATCTCTGAGATCAAAGCAATGTAAGCAATATACAGAGTACTGCGTTTTATTCTAAAGTATTTCTAGAGTGTCTTATTTACATAGATTTTAACAAATGGAAAGTCGATATTTTAGTAAAAAAACTTGATCAAAAAAACATAATATTTTAATTTATTTTCAATTTTAAATATAAGTAATTAAACAATTAATATTTAAACAAGATCTATTTGAAATTACGTAAAGAAACATCTATTTGCCTATCTCTCCAATTTGCTGCTTAAAGTTTTTACATCGTTTGCAACTCAAAAAGGAAATCCTTATGTACTTACTTTTGTGAGAATCTCTCTTCTTATCTTTGAATTTTCGACAGAATATCAAAGTTTGCACATGTTGCCTGTCAGCATATATTTTGTAATATAATATATGGAGCTAATTTAACGCTCGTAGTACATTGGTGGCTTAAAGATAATAAGGGGTCAATGGAGGAGCAGCTGATAGGTAGACATAATGAACGAGGAACTGATGAACAAGAGGAAGAGGTGTTTGAACACCGCAAGACTATCCTACGTCTGATTTGCAAACCGTCGCCGCATATAACGTGCGGGGTCCCAATCAGAATTTATGCGATCAAGCCAAGCAGAAGTGGCCGATGCATATGCATTGGATGTAAAGCGTTTGCTTAGTTTCCGGGGGTGACGCGACGGCGGTCCGTCGACGTTTACAGACCGGCCGCGAGGTTTCGAATCTTCGTGATTCTCTAGACGAGTAGTCATCTCTCCTCAAGAGCACGGATCTCTGGCCCTCCGGTCTTCCATCTCTCGTCTCTCCGTCGTCATTTTCTGTGGCGAGCGTTAATTGATTCTCACGCTGAGACATCGTTTCCTCGGTTGACGGTGGCTCGTAAATTTCATCGTCGTTTCTGCACCTGCAAAGAGTGACAGTAACGACATCGAGGCGCTTCGGATTCGACGATAAAATCTCCGCGTCTCTGCAATGGCTATAAGAAAATAAAATCGAGCGACGTTACTGACACTCACACGGAAAAAATGATTTTGCTGAAACATCTAAAAATTTAACTAGATACGGATCTGAAAATAATTTTAATGAACTAATTAATTATATAGGATGTTCAAACTGCTTGCTAGAATATGAAAATTTTTTGCAGCATTGCTCATCATACTTGAGTTTCCTATAATTATTTTGATCCAATAAAATTTTTTGTATTTAACTAAATTTTTAGATATTTCAACAAAGCTAAATTTTGAGATATTTCGACAAAATCGTTCTTTTCGTGCACAACATAATTTTTTGCGCTTGCAATTTTGACAAAATAACCGTTGAAGAGTAGTAGGTAATGATAATATTTGCTCATCGTTAAAGCAAGAATAATTTTATTTTTAGGAAACGTATATATATATATATATATCATATAATAACAGGCTGCTACGCTAAAAATGGGACATCTTTTATTCATTATATTAATTCTGTCGATAGCAACTATCAGCTATTCAGCAAAATGGAAATTGTGCACGAATGGAAATACGTTGATTATCTTTGGGATAAATCCGGGGCAAATGGAGAACATAATACGTTTTGGCAATTATAACGCTACATGCGCTTTATACGATGTAGGTAAAGCAGATGGTAGATTGATGATAAATTATTCCAAGAAATATACACACACGCACACAAATATTAAGATTTTTATATATTAAGATTTTTATATAAATAAAATATATGAAATTTTTTTCTATTGAAAACATGAAAATTATAGTAGATCATTACTATATTTAACTATTATATAATTGTTATGTTTATATATGTTTCTTATATATATTGTTAATATGATATTGTTGATATGATAGTATTGCTATTGTTATTGTAATAAAATTTGTGATATAAACATATCTTTTTTTATGGCATGCAAATTTCATTTGTAAACAAAATTTTTGTAGACGATAGAATATTTTTATTATATTAAAAAATTTAGTTCTGCTATACCAATTAGCTGATGACAATCAGTAATAGAAACAAGGAGATCGATTTTTATGTCCGTATCCAAATTGGTTTTAGTATAAAAGTTGAAGTACGATAGTATTGTAAATATTCATAGAATGCATGTAAGCATTAATATTTTTCGTCCAGGCGATTATTACATTATATTTTACATTTAGATATTATTATTTAAATAGTCAACATAACATTATGCTTTTCTACTTGCACTTCTGTATAATTATCAGCTTAATAACATTATTTGAAATCGGAATCGACAATCAATTATCAGCTTGATGACATTATTTGAAATCGGATGTAATCTAAAACTATTAATCGATTTAGAAGATGATACGCTGAGATTATTTACACTTCACTTGATATCGCTACTAATAAAATGGGTTTTGGATTATTATAGTTCACCTGGATTATTAAATAACCTGGTTATTAAATACCTTAAAGTTATTGAATGAAATGATATTATTATATCCTTCTTTAATAATATATTTTAATCACAGTAATATAAACTCGCCATTGTATTTATTCGTTTATTTAGTTACATATTTACTTATACATTTCGTATTCTCGTATTTATGTATATACATATTAGTACATATATGTATTTATAGTCGATATGGCTACGATCTAATAGTGCATGACTCATCTATAAAGCGTATGTGCAGAGTCAAATTTAATTTGAGAGCGATTACTACTGTTTTTACCGTAACAAACAAAACTGTATCTTATGAGCGGTATCTTCGATATAACAACCATTCGCGATGGCAAATATTCATTTTTAAACACAGAGTATTGTTTCAATTATTATGTCTGAATTTATAACACATGGCGCGTATTGAGAATTAAGTCTAACTTTAAATATTTAAATAATGATATTTGTATACTATTTCCATTAGCATTTCCTTTTTTTTCCTTTTATTATTACCTACGCTATAATCCATAAAGTATAAAAGCCTCTCCTGTAAATTTTTATATCTTTTTTGTGGATATTTCAGAACTTTTCTATCATGTATCAGAGAAAAAATATATGAAATAAAAATAAAAATATATAAAATAAAAAAGCTATTAAAGCGTCCAGATAAAAGCGAGATTAATAAACGATCTAAACTTGCGGCTAAGTTATCAAACTAGACAAGATTAATGGCAGAATGTATAATTTTTAAGCAATATCTAGATGATGTCTATTGTAGACGCGGACGCTTGTACAAAATTTGATTTTGAGAACATAGTGAGATATTCGAACGCAATTATTCGTTAAACATATCGTTTAATAACAAATTATTTCAACACTGTCCCATTAATTTGTTGTCTATTACTAATAATGCTTCAATATTTCAGTGTAAAATGAAATAATTTTAAAGTAATTCTCGCACAAGACTCCGAAAAATTGAAAGCTGTAAATGGATTTAGAAATTCTATATCGTTATAATAAACTGATCGGCTTATCAAATAAATATAATCGTTTTATTACTACAGCAAATATACAGCAAATCTAAATACGATAAACTTCCGTATCATCAAAATGAACTTAACTGCATAAAAGGAAATAAATTCTGATGAATTTCTTTTTTCTCTTGAATTTCTTTTGAGAATCATCATTTTTGATATTATAAATATTATGGATATATTAATATAAAAAACGTAATTAATATACAAAATGTAATTATATAATAATGTTATAAAAGTACACACACACACACACACATATGTATACAAGTAAAATAATTTAATTTAATTTAATTTTTAATATTAAATTAATTTCAATTTTCGACAATTAATTTTAATTTTTGATTTAAATTTAACTTAAATTTAATATTTATAAATTATTTAATTAATTACTAAACTTAATTACTTATAAATTAGATTACTTATAAATTGCATTAATATAAAATTAGAATCGACAAGCGAAATTAAGGATATTGATCATGATTATCTATTGACTATCTGTTTAATCGATTTTAATAAAGACAAATGAATGTCGTGTTTGCTCGCTAAATTTACTGGTATTCACAAAGTCAAAAAATTGCAAATTTGTTTTTATGGATACTCTCAAAATATAACAAAACATATAAAATGATGTTATAATATTCTTACGTTATATGAACGTCGATCAATACACCGCTAACTTCCATCTCTTGAACATTTCTCTGGAAATATTTCTAGCCGCTTTACGATTTTAGCTTCAGTGATAGATAAAGTACGAAATTGCATAGTAAGGCGAAACGTTCTCACAAGCATACTTTCTTCGACTCCTTTATTATACATTGTAATACTTTGCATAAAGTATACATAGCAGATTTTTATAACGGCTCTTTGTATGTTCTTAACATGATATAAAAGTGCTAAAAATTTTATGGATTAATAACTTGCAAGCTACACAAAAAGAAAGTTTGACAAAAACATATTTTATTAAAAGTAAAAATTTAATCAAAATTATAAATTATACTATTAAATTGCAAAGTAGAATAAAGAATATAAAAAATAGGAATAAGGAAATAAAATAGAAATAAAAAAAATTGTATAAAGTATTTGATCAAAAACTTTTGCTAAGATCTGGAGGACTATGCGAGTCGAGCGAATGAAACGAACATCGTTTCAACTTATGCGCAGAGATTTATTTATGAGATTTACGCGCGCGTTCGTCGTCGGATGTATCTTTGTATGAAAAAGAACAACAGGAACAGATAGATCGATATATATGCGCGGCACTAGCTAGTACGAAGCGAAGTCATCACCGAGAAATCGATATTTTTTTTCAAGCATGCTTGAGTACTCACTCTATACGCGGGATAAAGTGAGAGTGCTTGCAAATGGTTTTGCACGAAGGAGAACAATGTAAATCGAACTCGGTACTTGCGAATCTTTCACGTTAAGATATGAAATATTAATATCAATAAGAGCGTTTCTTCCTCTTTGACCTATTTCTATTCACCCGTATGAAATTTACGAGAACGGTCGCCTTCGGTACTCGAAACTTTAATTGTTAATAACTTTTTATAATAACTAAAGATGTACAAACAAAAAAATCTGTTTGGGACTATGCAAATAAAGAGGCTATTTAAGACTATTTCTAATCTAATTTGCTTGTAATTGGGGAATATGAAAATGGTCTCTTATAATTGTTTTGTTAATAACTTTTTTTATTAAAAGTGTAACAAAAATTTGGAATAACATATACATGTGTAAATGAGCTACAGAAAGTTAATTTCTTTTAATATTGGGAGGGGGGGGGCTAACTTCAGGTTTTCTATCCGCGTTACCCTCGTTCTTGTAACAGAGTAAGAAACGGGACTGTAGAAAGCAGTTTCATCGATGCGCTCGTTAGAGGGAGAATTGGTATCGACAGTCTGATGCAGGCACATTGATCGATCTGACAGTCGCCGCGAATTTAATGCACCGACCGGCACGGAAAGCTGTCCGGCAAGATCTATGTCCCAGGATGTCAGGCAGACAACATGCAGTAACGTGCACAAAAGAGCCTGGGGAAAGCGGGAATACACGAAGGCGTTTACGATATCAAAGCCACCTGGGAACGCTGTTCGGAAATGGAACAAAACTTCGATGCTTTCTACTTTATTCTCCCTATCTTCCCCTCGTATATGTACGAGCTTCTTCTCCTCCGCGTAAAAGCAGCTCGATTTCTCGGTTGCATCTACATCTCGCTTCAGCGTACGCATTGTTTCGATAAGGAGTCCGTCCACGAGCGAGAGCGTCGGCTTCGCGAACAAAACACGTGGGTATATACACAGGCGTGAAACTCGAATCGAGAATCGGAACCGTGATAAAACTATCTAACTAAAGGCTATCTCACTTAATGGAATCATCGATGGCGAGAAAATTTTTCTTCGGGACTCTAAACGATGAACTTTTCGCACATGTGCGATACCTTGCGATTTTTGATCGCTGCATTTCTTGCATCAACTGTATTAAGCATTTTACTTTTCCATGTATAATTTCTGGAATACACTTCTTTCACGTTTCGGAGAATAAGAATTTGAATTTAGTTTCAAATATACGTAAAATATATAAAAAGATATTTTTTTAAGCTACAAAAGATATTCCTTTCTTGTTCGAAAGAAGAAGAGAAGTATCGAAATGTCTATGCGAATTTAATATGTCAGCAGATGCTCGAGGTTTAGCTTTTAAAGGAAACTCTTAAAAAATAAAGCAAATCTCTCGGTATATCGACAAAGGTAAGGCAAACCGGAAATCTCACAGGAGACGTATGTCGAATTTACGCGGAAATGCATCGATGCAAAGCACGTGCACCAGCGAATGCATCGTGAGGAATCTGTTTTACGAGAGGTCAGGATCGTGATCGTACATTTTGCTACCAACAGAAATCCGCAGAAACCGCCTTTCCTTCCAAAACAAGTTAATAAAATCAAATTTATTCGTGAATGTCGATGTACGAATATTCTTATATGTTGATTTAATTGTCTATAACTTTTTTTAGAAGAATAGAAAAGTATCTTGTAATCAAAATAGAGTAACGATATATTAAAATAGAGTAACGATATATTAAAAACAGATATACAGAGTTTCCATGATTATTAATTAAGAGAATTTTTAATTGACGAAAACCAAGATTAAAGAATTCTTATAAAACGAATCTAAAAAGTCTATTTTGTCACTTTTCGTCACACACATCTCTTCGCAAATAAAGTTTCTGATATAGTAATTGAATTTATCAGACGGCAAATAGACACGATCCTGAGATCAAAACGTACGTGTTCTTCGAACTGAGAGAACAATCGCGACAAAAGCACGCGCTAAGAAACTCTGGCGGAACCGTCAAGAGGAGGAAGTAAGTCAGAAAAAGTAAAATATCGCTCGATGACTCTCATCTGAGCAAAAAGAAGTGTGTTCTAAAAATATTCTTTTGTGTTCTCAGTCGAGTAGAAAGCATCTTTCATATATATAGAAATCGTAAAGTATTCACGGTTTCAAAAGCAAATTACAGATTGATTTGTTTAACATACTGCCCATTTAAATTGACCATACATACGTCTATATTTCATGTACTCAAAAAGAGCAGTTTTGCTGAAGTATTTAAAAATTTAGCTAGAAATCTGAAAATAATTTTGTTAGACTATCAAAATAATTATGTAGGACATTCAAATTGGTTGCTAGAACATCAAAATGTTTTGCAGCATTGCTTATTGTGCTTGATTTTTCTATATAATTATTTCGGGTTTAACAAAATTCAGATCTATATCTACCTAAATTTTTGAATAGTTCAACAAAGTTTTTTCTGTATAGACAAATAACTAAATATAAAATTTATCTACAATAAGAAAACAAATAAATTTTAAAATATTGATTAAATGACAACGTTAAGTACAATAATTGAGCGATCATTATTTATGAACTTGTATTTCTTTTGATTTGCGTATAAAATATTACGTTTTATGTGCGCGAGAAAAAAGAACTTAAAGTAGCTGTCAAAAGAAGGGTATCTTTGAAAGCCCGAAGAAAAAAATTAAGAGCGGATGAGAAATATTATCTGTGACGAGTCGTTAATGCCAAGGAAAAAATTCAAAAATGTCATTGCATACATACATTAAATATTTTTATTTCGACAAATTTCGAACTTCAGGAATCAAGCAAAAATAGTTACGCGGAAAATACGGCTGAGAAAAATAAATTTAATTAAAAAACACTCTGTTCAGCAAACATACGTGTCATTTAAATACGCGAGGTGTTACGAACATTTATATGCATTTGCTTCGTGCAGTTGTTAAAAATATTAATTAAAAGTTTTGCTTTTAATTATTAGATAGTATACAATGTATGCTTCGCATTCATTCGCAGATATCTCGAAAGCTTCATGAAAAATTCCAATTTTTCAATATTGAAAGTTTTCGATGTGTACAAAAAATGCAAATCATCATAAAGTGAAATTTGAATTTGCGATTTTTTTATTCACTGTTGACTTTTTACAATGTGATTTTATTGTTAAATCTTTATCTAAACTTGTATGAATAAACTTGTGTAAATAAAGATTTAATTATTTAATTAAAGTTAAACAAATTAATAATTATAACGTCTACGAATAATTTGTTATTCCTATATTTGAATATACAACATTCTGCATATAAAGAGCATTTTGTATTATTATATATATTTTTTATTCAACTATAAGTTTTTTATGATCTCCTAAGGCTGGGATTAACAATACGAGTACCGCGAGCTCTTGGGGATCAGTGGATTCGTAAGAAAGAGATTCATAAAGCTCTCTTATAAAAATTTAAATTTTCTGATTCAAGAAGAATTATTATGATTACATAAAATCGCGTCACTATCTACAATGGAAGACAGAAAAAAACGGAAATTGCTTGCTATGTCAATCTCGTTTCGACGAAAACGACAATTTACAAAATACATTTACTCTTCCGTTTGTGACCTAACCACGTGCCGAACACGCACAATCGAGGTAACCGATGATGGAGATTAAAAAGTGTCTCGCAATGGCACTTAGCTCGTCCGAGAAATCATTATTCACGGACATCCCTCATTTCCGTCCGCGCCTGCCACCTGCCACTCGGGGATGTATCCACCCTTCTCGGCATTTATCGCCCGCGGTCGTTTGGCCTTGTAAAAAGAATCATTAACACATACAACGGATTTCTTACCCCACTTACCGCACCCCATGCCACTATTTTACCCTCGCGGAATTCGCAACTTTTTTCCTGCGACTCCATTTCTCTCTGTCTGGTTTACGTTCACACTCTGTGCTTAATGCGTCCCTTCCGAAGGGATATATTCATATATTAGATCGGCTATTGGCGTATCCCAAGCGCGTATTTGTTTGCAGAGTACAATGGCACGCATGTTCGAATCGCCAACAGTTAATTAAATTAATTTAACGTTATTATTATTTCGGGAAACATTTAATGAATAACATTTAATGAATAAATAATGGCAAAATTTAATTGATATTTACGTTCTTGGAAAGCATTCTTTATAATGAAGAAAATAATTAATGCTATAATGAAAAAAATTAAAAATTAAAAATTAAAATAAAATTAAATTAAAAATTTACTTTTCAGATTAAATTGCTTTCTAGCATCAATAAATTATCTGCATGAAATTAGGTTCAACGGAACCAATAATAATTGATGATTGATATTGCAAGCAAAAGCCAATAAAGTCGTATTAAAAAAAAAATATCGTTTTTAGTAGAAAAATATTAAAAACTGTCATTTTATTTTATAGAATATTTTACAATTACGAATTTATTATAATTACAAGTCTGTACATAATTATTTCCGAATATTTATAAATATTTCCAAATGTACTCTGTCTATAAAATATCTATCTATAAAATATCTATAAAATAAAATATAGATTTGAATTACTTATTTAAAACAGAACTTTATCTTACATATTGCGTATATTTTTTACGCTCGTTGCTTTAATAATTCCTCTTATTTGTAACTGAATGTGTACGAAGCAAGGGAGGAAATGCGTTTAAAGATCAGACAACCATTTGGCAAATATTCACCCTCCTGAGTGAGTTGGACGGAAATGGGCCATTAATCCGTAGTAACATCCGTAGTAGTCGGAAGTACGGACTGTTTGTGCGTGTCGCGAATATAACGTTTCTCGCCGTTGTACGGGCCAAGAAAGATGAACCGCAGTTAGTACCGTCTTCCATAAATTCCGCCGTAAAAAACGTCGTGGCGCTCAGCCACATCGCAAACGACGGGAGAAATATCGAGAGCCAGCTGCATTCGCGGGTACTGCGGAGCTCGCTCCTACATCCATGCGGTTTGTAATATCTACTGCCGGATGTTACGTAGATACAACGGCACGTCGAATTTGCCGAGAAGTTGGCCCGGAAACTCCCCGTTGTGTCCTCGCGGGAACAGTCCGACTGCGGACCGTCATTAAGTTATTTACTGCTCCGCGATTTTATTGAGATCTGCCACGGCGTTAAGCTCGCTTTGCGCCACGGGAAAGCACTAAATCGTTCGTTTCTCTTGATGTCGCTATGGCGTATTCACTAATGGTCAGTACTGACGCTTTGCATGATTCAAGCCATAAAGACGTAAGAGCTTTCGCGCATTTGTCGGTATTAGCAAAGACGATTTAATAATGAGATTTGAATAAGAAAAGCGAAGCGAGAGAAAAAAATGAGATACGAAATAAAATGGAAAAGAATTAAATTATGATTAAAAGATATCGATTTCGAAGACTATAGATTTTAATATTCAAATAAGTCCTTTGACTTCTTTACACGGAAATAATGATTTTGCTGAAGTATCTAAAAATTTAGCTAGATACAAATCTGAAAAAATTTTTGGACTATCGAAATAATTATGTAGAATGTTTAAACTGATTGCTAGAATGTTGAGACTTTTGGCAGTTTTGTCATCAACATTTAATGTATACATAATTATTTTGATGGTCCAAATAAAATTATCTTTTGATTTGTATTTAGCTAAATTTTTAAATATTTCAGCAAAAATGTTCTTTCCGTATATGCTGAAAATTTTAAAAATATTAAAATAGATAAATAGAAAAAAATATTTTAAAAAAGCTAGTTATATCATATCATATTGAAAGTTGCTATATTTTTTGAAGTGTTATTTGTGCTGCAATTAATCAGTAATGTTATAATTTTAAATGAGCAATTAAATTGATTTAATTAAATTTTTAATTTAATAATTAATATACATTCTTAATGCAAACTTGCAAATGCATATGTATTACCTTCATATCAATAAGTGCTGCAAATTAATAAATGAAAAAAATATAAGCGCTAATTACGTGCGAGCGGGCGCGCGAGGTTTATTTTGCAATTGTGCTGAATCGTAGTGTATAATTTATACGTTTAATTAAAGAATATACATAAGCAAAGAAACTAATATATACAGTCACGGGCCGCCCGTCGGTTTTAGTATCCGTCGTAGCAAACAGAGCAGGAACAAGGTACCGTTTATCTCGCTTAAAATTTGAATAGCTATTTTAGCCCGTTTTGTCGCTATCTGTTCACGTTGGTAAAATTCTACTTGCTCTTCGTCTTGAATGTTTGATACAGCGCAACGGTAAAAAAAGGGATTAATATTCGCTTACGGTAGCTTCGGAGCTTTTGTGGCTGAGCATTAATCGACCGGACGTCAGACGCCATCTCAGTAAAAGAGAGAAATGGTTACAACGGTTTCACGGTGATACCAGATTAACGGTGGAAATGCCGCGACCACGATGACTGTTCCCATGACCGTTCTAACCGGCTCTCGGAAGAGCGGGTCTTAATAACGAGTTATAAACAGCAGAATACAACGCGATACAATCCTACAACAGTGGGATACGACGCCATTTTATGCAAAACGACACGGCGAAAAAGGGGAACGTCGAGAGAATGGCGTAAGCATAAAGCCCGGATTTTTATTCATGCTGCCGTCGTGTCGCCATATTTTTATGCAGTCGAGTAACAGCGCCCGAGAGATTAATGGGACTCGACCGGCGTTAAACGTCTTTCAAACCCGCTACTGTTATTCTTAAAGCTCAGCGTCGATAAAACTTTTATCTCGTTGTTCGCCAGGAGAACGTCACTCTGCGGCGAGTTTCATGGTACCCAACTAAATAGACAAATTCTATAATAGATCGAAAGGAATAGGCACAAGAATTGTATTTCACAAAATGCGCGTTTGCTAAAAATTAAAAATTATTTAACGTAAAACTCAATTTCAATATGATGGAATTTATTGTCGGTCGTAAAAAACGCTAATTTACATAGTTCTTTTGAAATATTATCTACAATAGTGTATATAGTTAACGAAAACATCGTGACAATATATGATCAAAATTGATAATTGTTATTGTGTCATAAAATACTGTTGTGTCATCAAATTTGATTGAATTACAGATACAATAAATAAATGCGGTAGCTGTCTATACATTCATATTTAAAAGAATATTTTGTGATATGCGATTCATTAATCCTTTTCATTCCTGGTATTGTACCATTGAATGTAAACGTACGGCATTTTACGCTCCTGTGTACAATTACATTTTACGTCAAATAACGTTTAATATTGGGTGCAGCGTTTCGTTAAGCTTTAATGAACAACAATATATATGATCATTAATCGTAAGTAAATGCGGAATTTCATCACATGCGCACTGTGCTAGCTTTATTGTTAATTATCGTGCTACATATGTAATTATGTAATTATGTACATCGTTAATATTAATGTATTTGTGTAAATCACTCCAACTATATATCATGTTTGCATCCGTGATATGTTTATTAACATAAAATATTATTCCAAGTAATAAATAATTTCGAAATTTCTTAGGACACTCTGTATATAGTCTCTTTACAAATCGATATTTTAAAATATTAACACTCTTTATTAACAAAATCAGACATAAATTGACATCATAATTTGATCATACGTCAAATTGACTAATACAAGTTTAAATTATTAACCTTATTAACTTTAAGCTCGAGATATGACATTCAAAGTTGTCAATTTCTGATTAATTATATTGTTTATCATTTTATTGAAAATAATTGTGACACTGTCTAGACACGATGCGTTCTTTTTTAAAATTTCTAAAATATCTTAACTGTCAAAAAATATTTAACATTAAATCGAGGTGCCGCAAGCCATTACTACGCGAGCGGCAAGTGGAAGATCTAAATCTCTTTTTTCAGTCCATCCCTGGATTACTCTCCGCTAAAGGCGATAAACGTCGACTATGATAAATCATCCACTCGCGTACTAAAACATTAATACGAGCACGATTTCGCATATCGTCGGATCACTATATATGTGAGATAAAAGAGACGGATTAAAACGAATTTTGCCTATTCTGTTTATTTTTTCTCTCTCAAATTATTCAAAATAATCACTTTGCGGAGAGCGAAAAAAAGATTTATCTGCAATATAC
>JANQDE010000053.1:1177513-1209827 GCA_037157785.1 Cephalotes varians
TTGGACATCATTATAATTAAATGAATATTAGACTTCATACTATAAATGACAGAGAAAATAAGATTTTATGAGAATATTTGTCAAGATAATAAAATTAATTATCAAAAGCCAGGAATGTCATTTTGTGCTTCAATATTTGAATAACGATTATTTTATCATAAATCTATATTGTAAAAGAAAATTCATTGTTTCTGTGAAAATTATGTAAATTACAAGCTATCACGTTTCATGATCCAGTATTAATGCTTTTATCAACCATTGTTTATATTTACTATATTGTATAATCATAAATTATACACTTTATCCCCTTTCAATTGGCTATATATTTGGTACAGAGATTCCACCAAAATCGAAATTTCATTAACGCACACACAACAACCAGTAACTTTCTAACTTTGAGAAAATCCTAAATTATTATTCCGATACATTAGCATTAAACGTAATGTGATTAACATAACGTACTGTTGTTATAATATCATGTATTTAATAAACGTGTGTGTTATGTATTATAACAGAATTAATACCAGATAATAATAACTTCTTGAAGATTTGAATTAATTATGAGAATTCTACTTTGCATTATTTATATCGCGGCAGGAAGCGTCTTACAAGAGTTTGTGATGAGAGAAATACAAAATGACGACACGGTGGAACATTGTGAAATATTTATCGCGAAGCCTTCATTAACTATAATTATTACTTGTATTACTTCAGCGTGCCGGAGTTTCTCGCGCGTACATATTGCATACCCTAATTTCAGAATAAATTACGCACGCTTGAAAGTAAGTATCGTGACGATTGAGAATTACGTCACGAGACAGAAATAGCCAAATTTATTTAGCTATCTCTAGCCAAAGTGTTTTTGCTGTTTAGAAATATAACTGGTTTACACGCTCGTCAGCTCATATTCAATAAGAATCAACGCCGAAATAGGAACGGATATAAGTTCACCGCACGGTCGAGCATCACGCACGGACAATTCTCGATAATTTTAAATTATTCGCCCCGCTCCGCCATAATACGAAAGAAGGTAATAAGTCGATCGCCACGGGTCAACTCCGTATAATCCGTCTTATAAGCAGGAGAGCACACGCCAGCTGGCGATATCCAAAAAGCGACATAATCCGCGATGCCATCGCGGTTTTTCGCGGCCGCAAAACCTCGAAACAAAATCTAGAGTAAGCTTCTTGTTGGCGGGTCACGCGGATGCGAAAACTTCGGGCCGCTAAAACTTTATTTTCTCTATTGCCGATAGATATTGCTCCTACGTGGGAACGACCGCTCTCCCGCGATTTCGCGACAGTTGCGAAAACTGAAACTTGTTATCGATCGAACTGAGCGCGACGACAAATCCCGTATGGAATAAATGTTACATCCAACGCTTGGAAGTTAGTTATTAATTTGTACGCAGATATGTGAAAATTATGTATTCGCCAGTGCGTAGTTTGGAAATAATAATTCAATTAGTGAATGAAGTTAAATGATGTTACTCCATGCTGCGCTAGCGTTGATTTTTAACAAGATATGTATATAGAGAGAAGATGAAAAGAATTGGTCAATTTTATTATTAGAAAAGTTTCTAAAAATTACAGATTTGACTTTTTAATAAGGTGGAATTCTTTTAGCAATGAAAAATTAGTAACTTTCTCTAGACTTTTCTGAGAAAATTGATAGCTCCGTATAAAATTGCGTTCGCTTTAAATTGACGGAATTTAGGAAATGGAAAAATGAACTCGGGCAAAGAAAACGTATCTCAAGCAAAACGTAAAAATATTCTCAAGTTGCATGCTAAATTCTCGTCAAGCTCGCGATACGTATCATAAATGATACTTCGCGCAAACGTAGAGGGTAAGAAAAACTCTTATCAACGGGAGACAGCATCCGGCGGGAAACGGTACGTCGCGCGCATTCAGATGACGCAGTCCGTTCTCGGATAAACGTGGACCGATGGCCAGGAGGGAATGACTGTGTGATGCCACTCGCACTATTAGAGGGTTGGCGTATGAGGGTACGAAGGTACGCCGCTCTCCCGGGCGCGTCACAACTTATCTCCGTGAACTGCGAGGGCCCGATGGGGAACGCGGATAAGTCGCGTACATGGTGAGAATGGCGCGAATGAAATAAATAAGAGTCAGCGAGAAAAAGTTGTGGTGGATGGGCGAGGGACGGAGAAAAGAAAGGAGTGCGAGACGGCGATATCCCGTAGCGGATAAGGAGAGAACGCGGTAAATACGAGATGCAAGATGAAATGGAATTTCTGTCGGTTGGGTTAGATAAACAGCCGCAATTTTGCTCGCGCGACAGAAGCCAGCCCAAACGACGACGAGGACGCACGTTTTTCCACCCCCTGCACGAATCTTTCCTCCTTCTCATCGTTATTTTCGGAGCTTGCCGTTTCCTTGTTTCGCTTAGAGCGCAACTTCTCTGGTCCTCCGCGCTTTATCCCGCGTTATATCGCTCCTTTTTATTGCGATCGACTCGACCGATTCTCCTTTTCATCTTTCTTATTTCCTCCCCCTACGTCTTCGTGTTGTTGATCCTGTATCGCCCCTGAAAAGCAGTCGTAGCTACTGCACGCAACGTTTTGTAACTGTGCAGCGCATACATTTACTTTCCTCTGAATGTGCAACATTTGATATTTTCTTCCCATCTTTTTCAATCTCTCTCACATCCCTTTACGTTTATGTCTGTAGATACCTTTTGTACCCTTATTTCTTTGTACAAAAACTATTCTTATTTGATGAAATGTTTGCAATTGATTTTCAATTTGCTCTTCATGCGCTCGAAATTCTCAGTCGTTTTATTCTCTCGGCTCAAGTCACATATATGCGTCCCATGATCATTAGATACAATTTTAATTTTCGAACGAAATTAATCGTTATTTTAGACGATGCTAACAAATAAACGCAAAAATGTGATAATAACGTACTGATGGAAATTAACTCAAAATGCGAGATAAAAATATTCGATGTATATTTATTTTACGGTACATTAAATATTTTATAAAAACGACAAATTAAAAACACGGAATAATAAACGAATCACTTAAATAATTCAAGTAATGGCTATGTGTAATATATCGATTGTTTATTAATATTTTGTGTATTTTTCGCGTTACATGACAATTAATATCAATAATACAGTGTCGTCGTATTCTGATAATTAGTACACACGTGACTATTTTTGACAATTTTATTTTTATATTAAAATATGGAAAGAAACGTTTAAGATAAAACAATAAATTAAATTTTTTAAATTTCTCTTCATTATTTTATTTATTTCTACAATACATACAAAAATACAAAAATATTAACATAAAACGATAATAAAATAATTTAAATAGTTTTTCGATTCTAATCAAGCAAATTTTAAATCTTGTAAATTTTACTCTTTAATTATATTTGTTATATTTGATATGCGTCGGTAATCCGTTCAAATTAAAATATCTAAAATAAATAATTTACTAAAATATATTAAGCTTAAAAAACGTTAAATACTTCGTAACAGTAAAATAAATATACATTTATGGTTATTATTTATTTATTTATTTATTATTTTATTTATTAGTGTTCAAATTCGAATATATCTTGCATTGCGTGGTTTCTAAAAACTGATAATAATTATTATTTCCAGATTGAGAACTAAAATAATAATATACGAAATAATAATATGAAATAATAATATACGAATGGACTAAATAATTTGAATAAAAAAAAGATCATGATTTATTAAAACTTTATTTCTCCCGGATATGAGATTAAGGCAATAGTAACAAATTAATTTGCATAAATGATGATCAAATAAGATAGATCTTTCTTCAAATAGATATTATAGATTATTAATAATTAATAATTAAACTATTATCTATTAAGATTAGATTTATTGCTCAATAATAAGCGCATGCATGGAAATTAATTTTAAATGTAACGAATATTTGGCATGAATTTGGCTGCTATTCGATGGCTGCTTCCACGTGTTCGATTGACCGATCAGAATCTATATAAAGAAATCTATACTTCTGAATATTTTGTAACGTTAAGTGGACCGCCGAGTGGTCTTTGTTATAAAATTTTAAATGTTTCAGTTAGCACACAACCGATATGCGTTTACGCATAGCGCGCTATTGTTGATGGTTCATCGCCGCGGGCTTTGCCGCGTGGCGCGTACGGAGGTCGCCGCGCTATCATTCGTGCTCCGAATCTCGAACAGGCAGACAGTCTCGCGAGCTGCTACGTATATCGTCGCATCATTCTTTAAAACGCAATCGCGACAAGTGCTACGAGTAATGCTATCATTCTTTGTGAACGAGTAGGGCTAATAAATCTGCGCGATTAATAAATTCCTATCGTTTATAACAAAAAATATTTTATAAGCGTATCGCAGTGATGGCTTTTTAACCCCTTGAGTACATTTGACGACTAAGACTCGTCATGTTGTTTTGCCTAAGTTACGGATGACGAGTCTAATTCGTCATTCAAACAACTAGGACAAAATTTAAAAAAATCTGTAATTAAATAAATCTGTACTCAAGGGGTTAAGTGGATTTTTTCGCGTGATTTACTCATTTAAAAAATGTATTTAAACCGCGGTATTTTGTTCCAATAGAGTATACATTAGAGAAGAAAAAGGAAAATACGAATCAAAAAGCTAAATGACGAATTATGAATTATTACTTTTTAATATTTGCGGGCGATATAATTATTTCTATAAATTCAGAAGTATCTCTCGTCGCGCTTGAAATTAGACGGATTAAATGTATTTTCATCATTTTTCGAATTGAGAGCACGACACATAATACACGAAGAGCCAAATTGCGTATAATCCTATAGTAAGCCGTACTGTATCCATTCATATTAATAATTTGAAATACAAGAAGGAGAATATTTGGCGTGAATTTAATAAAGCATTAAATATTTCAGAACGGTAACATATCAATTTGCGCGCGGCTCAATCTTTTATTAATAATATTTCGTGTATTTCGCAAATGTCTCGAAATACCTGCTTCGATAAATGATTGTTACAGATATAATTGTACGAATTTAAGTGTACGAATAATTTTTGATTGCATTAATATCTAAGATATAAAGTTGTAATTACTCTCCGAGTAAATTCGTAAATATGGATATGTACAGACCACGAATCTCGATTCGCAAATTGGAAAAATTCGTCTATTGTCCTCGAAACAATTATAATTTCGCAATTTAATTTTAACCGCAATTTAATTATAATAAATAATTTTGTAATTTTCTAATAAAATTAATATATAATATAATTTTAATAAATCAAGAATTGTGATTGTAATAAAACTAGATTTTTTCCACAAAATTAAGTTGCGAAATTATAATTGAAAACAATAAACGAATTTTCCTAAGGCGAATTGAGATCCATATATATATATATATATATATATATATATATATATCTTTATCTAATAAATTTGTTATTAAAAAATGTATTTATGAATATAAATTTTCTTCTTCAATTACACGTTAGTTTTCTTTTAAATCATAATAATTCTCTCACAATTCTTTTTAAATCAAATACTGATTAATCATTAACAAAATTTTATTAAAAGAAAGAATTAAAAATAATTTTTGTATGTGAAATTATTATCAATGTACAAATTATTACACATTTATACATATATCACTCAAATTACATATTCGTCAATTCTAATAGTTATAATATTTCCACTTAAAAAACGCTTCCAAAATCGAATGGATTGTTATCTTGTGTAGACAACGTTGATGCGAATAAAAAAAGCAACGCGCAAATATATGATAATAGTCCGTTCATCAAAATGTACACAGAAAGAACGGTTTTGCTGAATCTAAAATTTTAGCTGGATACAGATCAGAAAAGTAATTTTGTCGAATTATCAAAATAATTAAGAACGCTCAAATTAGTTGCTAGAACAAATTTTTTGCAGCATTGCTTATTATTTTTAAGGTTCCAACAAAATTATTTTCAGATCTGTATTCAACAAAATTTTAGATCCCTCAGCAAAATCGTTCTTTCCGTGTAAAAGAAATATTCGACGTACATTATTTCTGTAACTGTGTATTATGTGTTTTCATTATATGATGTTTTCATATCACTGGCGGCGGTTGATAAATCGCGCCGTACGGTGTTTACGAAAAAGATCGCGCTATTTCCATTCCGACACTCAAACTGACAGGCGGTCGAGCGTGCCGCTCTGTAACGCTATTGCATCGCGAAACGCATCACGATAAATATTACAGCGATATTGCAGATATGAAAAAATGCATCGTTCTTTGTTAACAACTAAATAATTCGTCTTTGTGATTGACTTGACTGATTGACTCCCCGCCATTCGCGCGGCGCGAATACGCCGAAATGCGATTATTCGTAGCAAATGCCTCGCACAATTTATTTATTCAACAAAATTGGAGCGAGAGGAAGATCGGGAATATTAGATTAATATTTCGCGATTTACGAACGATGATTATCTCTCGAAGCATATTTGAACTTGAACGCGTTCTCATTATTCATTAATTTGAGAATAGTTTGGCCAACGCTTTCGCATTTCGAGAGTGCGGAATAATACGCGAATCGTCGGCTCGTGCAATTTATGTGATGAAGTATGCGAATTGTATGATTCAGGCAACCGAGCGCAGTGATGTGTCAATCATTTAAGTATATTAGCATCTCGCGGAATTTACGCGCTTGAGTACTATCGCGAGTACGTCTCGGGCATATATTGTATTTTCGAATGACTTGCTCGGTTCAATTGGTTGCTGACTCGACTCGCGTGAAATTCGCGCGTTTACTCCGAAATCTAAAGTTGTTGGAATTTCTCGGCAAATCGTCAGATTTAAATGACGGAATAACGGTATAACACGTCGATCGTTTCATTTCGGAAGTGTCTCGCGCATGAAATCGTGATTGTCATATTATGACAATTGATATAACGCGATTGTTGATCGCGTTTTCGCGAATGTTGCTCTGAATATGTAGCGGGGATTTGAGACAAGAACGAAGCATCAGGTCGATTGGCAAGGCATCGTATCAGTATATTTTTCTCTGTTAACTTGAGATATAATGGATTAATAGAAATGGATTTGTAAATACGGTTAGATATTTTACGTATTTCATAGGTCCTGACTTGCAATGGATAGACTGGAATAAATTAAATGTTTAACTTTGTATAAATGTTTAACTTTGAAATGTAACAGTCTGTTGATTCATTGTGCATGCAAAAATGCACACACAACGAGCTCATAAAGCTCATAATTATCGACACATTATCGATTAATCGGATCACTTCCAGTAGAATATTTCTGCATTTCATTGACATCGCGACATGAGCTTTTCAATAATATATGTAGAGTATTCATTTAAAAAAATAATAACATAGACAGTTGTACATTGTATTTCAGACGATATCTTCCTTCTCGGGTACGATCTTGACGAGGTGGGAAGGCTCAGTATCTCGAGAGCTCAGTATCTATACATGAAATAAACAATTTCTTTTTAATATTAAAAAATTTTTGGATCTAAATTATATATCCAGCTAAATTTTTAAATACTTCAGCAAAATTGTTCTCCTTGTGTAAAAATTACGGGAGGGGGGAAGCTAACGTATCCTTGTCACCGATTTAAATAAACGAACTGAAAATAAACGAACTGCAGCCGGTTCGTCGCGTCGCGCGTTTGCTTCAGGAGTTCAAATTACCGGACTTTTCATGGCGCCATTCGATGAAATCTTAGTTCGAGACGAAGGGATCACATCTCCGATGTTTTGATAGTATCGGATCTTATTGAGGCGTTGCTGGATGGCCACGGTCATTGCAACGTTCTCACGCCAAGTGCATCGGACACGAGGTGATGCGGGCCGCGTAATGTTATGTCACCCGCAATGGTGCATGTCGCGCGGTTTAGCAACTACTGTTGCTGTCGGCTGATTGAGTACACGCTCTGTCTGTCCGGCAAATGGCTCGGTTCTAAACGGTAAGAATTCGATCGATCGACTTGGATTTTTCTGTCTATTTCTTTGATTACATTACAACCAACGCTTTCAAGAAAATGAATCGCGTTTAATTTGATTTAATCAGAGCCTAGCTAACGATTTAGTGCGTGACGAGGAGTTGAATCCCATTTCTTAGATTGTCTGTATTGTTAGACATCGACAATGGGTTACCTTCTCGAAGGAATAAGAAATAGGTAAAACAAATGAACAAAAAAATTAATAAATTAATAAAATTTATGTATGTAATAAAAAGAAAAGTTATTAAAATAATTAAATGTGTTTTATCTTGTCTATCCCATATATATTTTTCCACATATATTTATCCAAGATTAAGTTTATACTTTGGTGCAAAATATATAATAATAATATATAAATTTTTAGATTTTTTCATATGCATATACATAAATGAAAGAATAATGAGAAATATTTAAATTACGCAGCATGTTTTATTCAACTTGTTTAATAAAAAAAATTGTGTTATTAATTATTAATTACATACAATGTGTAATTACATAATACATTAATATAATTACACATAATTAATTAATTATGTACAATGTCAACTGTTTTTGACGATTGTCCTAATATTTTAGTTCATCTATATGTTGATTGGCTTTGCATGAATTGAAGCCAGAGTAAAATGAGATCGAAGAAAAAGAAAATATATTAGAAAAAATAAATGTAGAAATATTCGTTTTGCGGATATATCTTTACACAGAACAATTTTTTGCGAACATTATCATAGAATTTGTTTCATGTTACATTAAAAAAATAATTAATTTTGAAATATATATTATCTTATATTTAAAATAATATAAATATATGAAAAATAAACAGTATTCGTAGTATAGAGAGAGAGAAAAAGAAAGAAAGAGAGAGAGAAAGAGAGAGAGAGAATACAAAGGAAGAAATATTAATTATTATTAAATATTATTAAATATTATTAAATATTATTAGTAAAAATCTCACAAAGATGTTTGTGCTGGAAGATGAAAAATTTATGTGGATAAGTGATGCAGACAAAAGTCATCATGGATTTCACGTCATTCATTGTGAATATCTCACTTGGTGAACGTTAGTAAGATTAAAATGACGACTCTGAATATTCATCGGATAAATATATGTATATATAAATATATATATATAAATATTTGCATTAGAAAAATTTGATTTTTTTTATTAAAAAAAGTTTTGTATTATTTTTAAAACAATTATAATAATTTCTTATTCATGTTATACGGTTTAATTTTTCGCGGGAAATTATCTAAATTTTTCTTATCGATGAGATTTATTTTCGATACATATTTTTTTTGTATATTTTTCAAATATTTGCGTGTATTATTGTATTGAAAAATGTTGCGGATGAATTATGTGAATACCTCACGCGAATATACGCGAATAAATTATGCGAATGAATCACACGAATAATGTCAATTATATTACCTTTTACGTTTGCATTTATTTTTCGTGATTTATAAGATGCGCGCGGATTTTAATAAATGATCATACCATCTTGCAATCATTTCGTATTAATGAGCGTAGAAAGCTACGCTTATGTGCCGGCGCTAATTATGAAATTAGAAAGCATCGAAAGAATATATCTCTTTTTTCGATTTCTGGCTACAATACAGGTAGAATAGTTATGGGATCAACGAAAGGTAAGTTCAATCTGGCCGGAAGAAAGAAGAAATCCATCGAAGGTAGGTGGCCAAAAATTATAAAAAGTAAGTACATATAAGTACACGATTTCTATACTTCTATACTTATGCAACGGTATGCAATGGTATGTAATTAAAAAAAAAATACATTGATGTCGAAAACTAAATCACAAGCACATTCTCTCTAATTTTCAGATAATCGCGAATTACGCCAGCAAATCGGATTTATCGTAATGGGTAATAGGAACTAATCACGCTGATTTAGCCAGCAATAGGGTCCATTATAGATGGAGTTAGGAATTATGCTGATTAGGAATCAATTAGCAAATAAGTCGCGTACCATATGAACGATTTTAATCGATGCAATGATACGAGAAATGCACAAGTGCAAATTAATAAAAATTTAAAAATAAATATGCGGAATTTGCGTTAATATAATTAGGATAACTGTACATGTAAGCAGATTAGAGAGAAGATTATTAACAGAAATAATAGGATCTTAATAAATGTTAGGGATATTAGGATTAAGGATGTTAGGATTGCTAGAATTTTAAAAATTTAAATTTTTCAGATAAAATTAAATTTTAATTGAATGCAATTAACTTTAAAAAATTATATCTAAAAATTGGAGAAAATTTAAGGTCTTAATTTAATAAAGAGTTAAATTTATCCTTTAAAAATTATTTTCTTAATTATTAAAAATTATGTAAAGAATAATTTAATATTTTTATAAATTAAATATGTTATATACATTTTTAGATATCTAGACATGCTGTCAGTATCTTATAATTTCAGAAACATTAATTAAAATTAAATTAAAGATTTTATCATAAATAATTTCCCATATTTTATATTTTTGAAATTTTATTTTAGTCTAAAGATTGCATGAGGTACTGATCATTAGTTATAAATTGTAATGTATATTATATAAATAAATAATTTTGTATTAATAAATAATAATGTACATCACAAACTGTATTATAATATATTATATGTAAATATTATATGTAAATTATATGAAATCTATGAAATTTCAAAAATACAATAAGACACATGTGGGATCTATAATATATTATTTGATAAATTTCTACTCTTGCGCCGATCGAATACAATTCGATACAAAAGATATTCATATCTCTTTTATCATATTCTTTTCTTCTTTTAGAATATTTTATCAAACGTATAATAAAATCATAAATATGCGAGTACTCAAAAAATTCGAGACACGAATAGGTACTCCGATATCAGTGCGATAACAAAAACTTAAATTACATATATATAACAGAAAAATAGAAAATGCGAAAGATTTGAATTCAAAGTTTTTAAGATCTCGCTGTTATCGATTTCGATTTATCTCGAACAGTTGGTATCCAAGAATAATTGGCACAATAAAAGAGTGTATTTCATTATCCTTAAATATACATAACCACTTTTTAACGGAGATTGTTCTATCTATTTTTTTGCGGTAAAGATAATTATTTCTATAATAATGGAAGAAAAAACATTTTCGCGCGCGAATTCTTATCTTACATAATTTCAGATAACGATAATAGAAAAATCGATTAAATTATCACGAAAATTTGCTAGATTATCACGAATTGCATATAATGTTTGCATTATGCAAAAGTTGAAAAATCAGTGACTGTCATTAATTTGTTGACGAAATCATTGCCGGAAGCAATCTGGAAAATCCGAGATTCACTTCCTTCCGCAGCGAAGTCCCTGACGTTCGACAAGTCGTTTAACTTTTCTTCGTGGGTCGATCGCAGAATCCAACTAGAAGCAGAGCATGAGCTCGCTCTCCATCATGAAGATTGTTCTTTTCTGTGTCGGATACTAACAGGCATGCCACTCGACGGAGGGGTTTTGATCTGGCCAAGTTATTGAGTTAGTTATCCTCCACTGAACTCGGCGATAACACGATTGTTTATCGTGGTTTTTAAGGCCCGTCAGGCTAGAAAACAAAACGAGTTATGTCTCGTGCAGTGATCTCGTTTCGTTTGTTCGATATCAATATCCTATACAGATGCAAAAAGATTCAATTTCCGTAAAATTATGTTATCGCGTATATACATATAATAATAATTATAGTATCACGAATAATAATTATGAAAACTTCGCATTGCTCCGATTATAAAAAAATGTACGTATCGGAATTAAATATTGTCAAGTATCACCGACGAATTTTACAGACACGATTTTCTAATTAGTATGACTTTTATACTGCGATTTATTTTTTTTAATTGTTGACCTACATCTTTTCGCGTCAAATATTTTCTGAAAAAGTGTTGTATAATGTACAATTGTAGTTCAATTATTTTTTCTCATGATAAAAACTGCATTGAATAAATTATGTTAATGACTCCTTTGATCGCGATTGCGTGCATTATGGGAAACTTAATAAAATCTGTTAAATAAATCGATGATTTTCATGCCGCGTAATTTGTCTTCATTTATCAGCTAATGTTTATTCTGCAAGCTTTTAGTGAATTTTACATTATACGCATTTCGGACATTGACATGTAATAAGTTGTTTTAAATACTGTTAAAATATTGTATATGTATATTTTTTGTATTAATTTCTATTATATTTTATAATTATATTATAATTATATTATACATATAATTTTATGTTTTATTTTATTTTGAAATAAAGTAAATTGTAAATTAAAGAATAAAATAAATAATAAAAAACTATATAAAAGACAAAGGAAAGAGGGCTTCTACAAGTTGACTATTTTTGTCGGTTAAAATCCTGAATTCCGGAATTATAATTGTAATTCGATTTGAAACATTTCAAGATTAAATATATCACAACAGTATTCAATAGAAATGGAGCAACATTTACATAAAAATAAGTTCTATATAGTTTTCTAAAGAATAAAGAGTGTAATAAAGTTCAATAAGTAAAGTTTCATATAATCTTTAAGTGAAAAAAACGAAAGGTATGAGGATAAATTTTATAAGAAATTAATGATAAGTGATTGTAGCAATTTATTCGCTGATTAAATCGCCTTGAGTTTATCAAGACTTATTTATCAACAATATTTGCTCCATCGTCGAAAGTATTTCATTATGCAATCATAATGATTTATTCCCGGCTTATCTTCTAGCCCCACTATCTTATGGTTAATTATTCAACTTCTTACGGTTAATTATTCAACTTCTTAGTTTTTTCTCATTTTTTTTATTACTAATGTTCTTGCAGCTTTACATCTCTCTTGTTCCTATCTTCTGCCACTCGCACTTTGTCCCTCTCTCGTCCTCCTCGTTATTCTTCCTCTTGATTTATACTCCTCATTGATCTTTTTCACCGACGAAATCTCGTTCATCTTTTACGTTTTTACAACTTTGCTTTCGCTTTTCTTCTTTGTTCTTCATATTTGCATGCGTCCTGATATTATTGATATTATTAATCGCGTTTTATCATAAATCGAATGAGAAATTATATTCAGGTAACGTAATAATTCAATGCTGTAATTTACGGCTTTTTCGAATCGAAGGATCCCACGATGCATTTTTATCCAGCAAATTTTCACCTGCTCGCCTGCGAAACCTATGTGCGGGAGCAGATGCTAAGCGAAAACATTTGTTACAAAATTCGTAAAACAATCGATTTCGAACTTGTTTCGCATTACAAATTCTTTGGGTTGACCGTATCCTTAATATGTCTGGAAGATATCTTTGAACGATCGCCTATTTGAGAATAGCGAATATATATCGTTTCAAATGGACGAGTAACGATAACTGGTGTCGCGTGGTAACACGGTAGAACACGGTTTCATCTTGTTTCAAACGTTTTCACAACTTGTTCTTCCTGTTCACGCTCTCTCTACTTGGTGACACATGTAACGCTTTTTGTTTGCCGCCGCTATTGTCGCCCTACATCACACCCCCGTTTCATCTCTTCTTTTTCCGTTTTCGTCCGTGTAAATCGGAATTTCTTAGCAATTTACATCCCGCAGTGAACCGTTTCTGGCGAACACTATGTCTCTGCTATGTCTCAGCTATGCGCCGCGACACACGCGCGCGGCTTTTAGCTCTCGGTTGCACATTCGCATAGCTATTTCCGCTCGCTTGTGTACGTACGTGAACGCATGCGGAAGCTGCTCGTGGTATTTTGTCGACTGACAAGGAATGGATTTCCACGTTCAAGCGTTCAGTTATTCGGCACGCAATGCATTGACGGATGCAACAACCATTCCATCGTTTTGTCTCCTCGCGTTTTCTCTTAAAATGATTCGATTATTAAGACTTATGAGATATATGAGATTCATCTTCTTGTCACATTCAAATAGATACGAATGATAATAACTAAACTAAATAATAATTTTAAATTTGCAAAAATTTATTATATTTATTTTATACATATTATGTTTTTATTTTTTCAAATATGATAAATATACGTTACATTTATGAAATTTAAAACAGAGCATTACACGTAACATATAATCGCGGGATATATTACGGAAAGTTGGAATGTATTTTCTATAGCGCAAGTTTCGAACATTATGTTTCTAAAATTTTTTAACCTTCGTAAAAATATAAGAAGACTAAAATCTCTAAATACAATCTTCTTTTTTTACAACTATAACGTATATATTTTCTTTACGATATATTTTCGTGAGATAAATTGGAGTAAATCTGATCAAAAGAAGAATCTGAACAAAACGATGTGATATTTCGCCCAATTTTTTTTTCGCGGCCTGAATGCAGATCTCGTGCAAGGAATTTACGTATTTGGATGCCAGGAATTTACGTATTTGTCCGCGTCTGATGTGCACTACGTATAAGACCAGCAAAAATACGCTGTATACTCGTGAGAAAAGTTGGCAGATCAAGCGGTGATCTGGGTGGATGATTTTCGAATAAACGTTGTGGCTCGTTTATGGGATCGTATTATTCTTTATAGTACTTCCGCGTAAGCTTTCTTTCATCTCCATAGTGTGAGCTGTTTATCAGACACGTATTTGCCATCGTACCGTAACCGCGTATACTTTATGAAACGCTTCAAAGTACCTCTTGCTTGGATTACTTTATCACGAGTACACGGTTTTGCTGAAGTATCTAAAAATTTTACTAGATACAAATCTGAAAATAAATTTATTGGAATCATCAAAGTAATTATGTAGGACACTCAAGCTCATTAGAATGTCAAAACTTTTTGCAACGTTGCTTATCACATTGCTTTTCTACATAATGATTTGATCCGACAAAATTATTTTTGAACCTGTCTATCTAAATTTTTAGATATTTCAACAAAATCGTTTTTTCCGTGTATTTATTTTATTCCGTAAATATCAGTAGTAAAAAATATAAAGTAGAATACAGTCGATTTCTCTCTCTCTCACACACACACGCGCGCGCGCGCGCGCGCGCGCACACACACACACACACACACACACACACACACACACACACACTTTTTCTTTTGAAAAAGTAATTTCTTGCATATTAGAATTCAGCATGAAGCTTTCCAGATTTAATATATTGAATTTAAGAGAATGTAATAATTTAAAAATGTAGAAAAAGACTAAGTAAAGCATGGATAGATTGGAATTTCCATCAAAGTGAGGCAGAAGAAACAACTTTTAAAAAAGAGATAAAAATTTGTAGTCTCCTTCGAAGAAGTTGCAAATTTGCCATTTCTTAAAATAAAAAAGTTGACATATAAATAAAAATTTTTATGATGCTGTCAATAGACATCGTAAAATTCACGCTGCGCAGAATGCGATTGAACAATTGCATGACAACTTTTTCCATAATCTTATGAACAGCACAGAATTCGAACCCTTTCGCAAACATTGCGTCCGAAGAAAAAGTGCTATTTAAACTCGATGTACTTTCGCTCAGCGGGCTTTTCACTTCGTTGCACGACGAAAACTTGGTGCTCGCGAGAACTTCAGAGGTCGTCGTAGCCCTCAGAAACTTTCACGGTCAGTTCACGTATTCGCGGTTGGATCGCCCGTTCGTTAGCCAAACTCCGCGTCCCACTCGCAAAGTGCTCTTCCGGTACACCCTTACCGAAAAAGCTTTCCGTGTCCTGGGTAAACGTTTTTACGACGACCAGATGTCTCGACCGAGGTTGATTAACTTGCACGACCGCTCGCTGTAAATCGAAACCGCGAACATGCCGCACGGTTTCGTTGGCAGTTTCGTTGCCAGTCCGATGTGCGCTCGCGTGAATCTAAAAGATCGAATTTCGAAAAAGACGAGCGTTGCAATTTTTACTTTTATTAAAGCAAAAATTTTCCTTATCGTGCAGAAAAATCATCGTGTTATGTATTTTTTTATGTCTTTTAATACGTGTGCGTTTTTCTAGCAAATAATTATTATTTATCAACTTCAAGCTTTCTCTCTCTCTCTCTCTCTCCCTTCCTCCTTCCTTCCTTCCCTCTTTTCCTTTTTCTCTCTTTTTATATAAATGAAGGGTCACAGAGAAACTTTTAGATATAGGTGACACTAGGGCCTTTCGTAGGCCCACCCGACAAAATTTGCCACTACTACGTAAGTGAACTTAGAACTAAAATTATTGAAAACCGAGAAGATTTGCGTTACATATTTTGTGCGGCAGTTAACTTGCAAAGACAAAAGACCATCTTAGCGTCTTCGTGCATTATATCGCGCGCTGTGAATGTTATAAATTATTCAGGAGTGACAAAGCTGCTGTCGTTTGCGCTCCTGCAGCTCGGATTACCGTGACCAAGACGCTTCTTTATGCAGGCCTTCCTTTGTCGTTAGCGAAATCTGCTCGCCGGGTTTCCAATACGGGACCCATCGAGACATCTCATTCTCGGCGAAGCTTCATTATTCACCCGCATTCTTCACGCTGTCTTTGAACAAATTTGTTGCGAGAGAACGGCCGGTCCAAAGGACGCTTAACGGATCGTTTGTGAATCAAGGCTATATCAGATGGCGACTCTGCGCTTTGAACGCGAAAATTTCCTGAATATTTTATTGTCCGGTATCATGGCGCACATAATGAGGCGCTTTTTTTATCCCGATCGAAAAGAGAACGAGAGAAAAACGTCAATGATGAAAATTCAAGAATTATTTATTCCTTCTCCATAAATCCGTAAATTCATCACAACGAACTATTAGATCTGATTTTTAAATAACTAAATAAAATTATCCTCGGTTATCGGACAAATCAAATCTCTTCATCATTCACGTAATTAAAATAAAATTTATAATTAAGATCTTCTACTTTGAGCGATGTAACGAACTGATAACGAAGTTAAGACGGATTAAAGATAGGAAGAACAAAAAATTGCGCTGTATCGACAAATTTCGGTAAACCCAAATCGACTCGTAAATGCAAATATCTGTCTCATTCGTCACAGCAACAACAGAGATGCAATTTTTTTCATCTCTCGTCGCCATTCGAACGGCGAACTAGCAAAAATTGCTGCGCGCGTCAACGTAAAAATCTGTTCCGTGCATCGAAAAAGCTTGTACCACGAAGGTACCGGAATAAAAAAAAAATGAAGCGTAATAATCGAACTCGCGATATGAAATTTTCTCTCGCTCGTACGGCGCAACAACAGAGGCGTGCGCGCGAGTGAAATTTTTAGCTGAATTTTTCAACTGATCAGCGGAAAACCCCCGGCAAATCTACATCGCGCGCAAATGTGCCGCACGAAACGGGATTAATCTGATTACGGATTCTCTCGCGATGCCTGGTGCAAGGAGCGAGCTCGTTTTATCAGCGGCAAAATCGCCGGTGATTCTTAATTGAGGGCAGAAGGGAGAGGATCGCGAGCAGAGCTTACGGCAAATCTGATGCAAACGGGGACCATCCATCTGACGATGCTGGCAATTAGCGTAACGCAATTTCGCCGTACAACGCGGTCTTCGATCCGCGGCGCGACACGATCGCGGATACACCCCTGTAATCGAATCGCTCGCATTGCGTCTACCGCAGCGGAGAATCAGCGCCATAAACTAATGCCGCTTGTGCCGGAGACGGCCAATGCGATTATCCTCGGCTCTGTAACCGGAAGGTGAGAGCCGTCGAGAATCCGATTAGAGCGCTCTAAGCGTGATCCGTTGGGAACAGGTGTCTTCGAGCGTGATGATTTATAAATGACGACAAAACGGCCGAAGGCCGTTATTTCGTACGCGATCTTTGTTTATTATACGATGCGATTCTCAAGGATAATCGATGTAATGCCAGAGACGATTTGGACAGTTTTAAATGCTTCCAAAAAAAGAAAGTCAGATCAGGCGTGATCAGGATGTTTACTATAATCTTAAAAAAAGTAAAAAAGTTCCTTAAATATTCCTGGATTGTTCAGCCATATTTTCAGTTTTATTTAAAATTAAATAATTATTTAATGCGACTTTGTAATAAACTGAAATGTAAGCAACACAAACAAACTATATATTGTAAATTAATAGAAGACAGAAATTCCACGAAATTATATCTATTTTTTTGTAGAATTGGAGCCGCAAGAAACTTGTATAGAAAAGGTTCACTGCAATATAGTATCATTTACTCTTATGCTTTGCTGTAAGTTATACTTACTACTATATATTATTTTCTGTTGCCACTCTGATTTTTTTATAAAAATTTGTACACGAAAATGTACGCGAATGTGAATGCTTACTGCTAATCGATGGTTCATATTTTGCATTATCAAGAAAAAAATTAAGAAAATAATGTTTTTAAAAAAACAAAATTTAAATTCAAAAATAAAATTTTATATGTTAAATTCTTGAATTTTAATGAAAGAGAAATCCCTTCAAATTCTAGAATTTTTCAAGATTTTTTAGGAAATAAATATTCTGGTGATATCTTATACAATTAATAGCTATTAGTTTATATTGTTAGAAAAAAGAAACACAGAAAGAACTTTTGCTACAGTAAAATTTAGCTAGATTCGAAATGTCGAGATTGCTGCATTCTATCTTATGCTTATTTTTCAAGAAAAAACAGCGTCAAAAAATCATATATTAGATAATCTTAAATGATCGAGATTTATTAATTTCATTTTGAGTTTATTTTTGCTTAAATTTTATTTCTTTCAATTCTATTCTAAATAATTTTGTTTGGATCAAAATAATTATGTAAGACGTTCAGACTGGTTGCTAGAATGTTAAAACTTTTTGCAGAATTGTCACCAATGCTTGAGCGTTCTAATTATTTTTTTGATGGTTCAACAAAATTATTTTCAGATCTAAAGCTTTTCAGCTAAATTTTTAGATACTTTAGCAAAATCTTTCTATGCATTTAAAGATAAAATTGAAAGAAATAAAAACTGATGCAAAAATAAATTCAAAAATGAATCTCGATCATTCAAGATTATCTGTTTTTTAATGCTATTTTTCCTTGAAAAATAGATATCAACCTACAATGCGACAATCTCGACATGCGACATACATATCGAGAAGCACCAGTTTGCGAGAATCGTCGCCGAATGAGGCACGAATTATCTCGAGGCGAGAGAACAATGCAGATCCTCGTTCCAACGCAGATATTCGAGTATAATACAAGATTACACGAGCTCCGGAAGTGATGCGGGGGGGTAACGCCAGAGATCGAACTGGTCTCGTGGACTTCGGCAATGTGCAATGACCCAGATTTTCGTTCTGATTATACCAACATCGCTCAAAGTTCGTAAGAATCGCCAAGCGGGAAGTGACGGAATTCGAGAGACGTTACCACTTCGTCATCGTTCATAAGCTTCACGATCGACACGACGTCGAAGATGCCTTCAATAACAGTAAAGGGAAGAGGTAGGGATGCACATCTCGCAAAAGCACGAGGACATTTCTTAACTTCCGTCGCATTTGTCGCTCGCGTAATGGCCGCCCTCGCTGAAGTTTCACGTACACGCGCGTATCCCCCCCATTTCTCGTTTTTTCATGGGATTTACATGTTGTTACGTTCATACTTTCGTCGCGCTATCTTTGCCTTCGCAATCCGCCACGCAAGGTTTTCCTTCTGCGCGAAATTGAAATTTCCACAGGCGGATATAAACGTCGCTTCTGGCATTCTATTTGCATAGATTTGTTACGCGAAGAGTTGGATATAAATAAATGTAGAGATCTTTGCTTCAATTTATCTAGGTTCTTCTGGAAAAGAAAGAGGACACTTTTTATAACTTTTAAATTTTTTAAAATAAATAAAAATAGATATTGTGCTGTAAAGAAGCAGACCTGTCAATTTGTCACTCGCTTTTTATAATGTATCTCTACTTGATCTACATTTAATGTATTTTTATTTGATTTATATTTTTGATAATCAGGTAAAATCTCATTAAATTATATTAAAGTGAATATGAGATCAAATAGCAATTTTCGAACTCGCGATTATTCTATTGATTTGTTATTTTTAATAATAATTCACTATATAAATCACAAGATTAAGAAAATGATCGAACGTTAGCAAAATTAATATAATGTTTTCCTAATAATAGCTAATAATAAAATCAATAACTGTTAATTTTCTTTTTAAGATTTCTCAATGATCTCTTAAACAAATATTATTTTTTTTAATACTTGTAACACATGTAAATACATGTAATTCATGTAATACTTGATAAAAAATATCTGCCTATATTTCTAACATTTTACTTTGTGCGAATATTATATGTAGATTGCAATGATTAGTTTTATTCGTGCTTTCTAATATAGTATTTGCTGATTGATCTCACAAGTAGTGTGTTCAAGGGACACCAAAGGGTTGGCGGATAATTAACCAACAAACCGAGTCATATTCCGAGCGGTTACGATTACCGGAAAAAAGGGCGACTCTTCGATAAACCGCGGATGGCCGAAATTTTCAAATCTTAATTGCGGTGAAATGGTGTGTAATGACGTGAAATATTGCCCAGAGAAAGATGCTGACTCTTATTACGGCCGAGCGGGCTCCGAACCTTTTAATCTGAAGCCTCCCGGCCCCGATGCAAGAAAATGCTGACCCGCCAGTTCCACTGCCAATCTGTTACGGTCGCGAAAGAGTATTTTCGCGTGCGCCCTTTTTTTTATTCTTCTTCGCGTTTTCTTTGGCCGCCGCCACCTAACATCATCATTTCGTGGCACAAATTTTCGTGGCGCGATTTTTTTCGAGTATTTTTTATTGCAAAGCGCGAGTCGTTAACATCGTGGAAAATCGGTGATGATTCTCGCAGAGTCGAGAAAAGAAATATAGCCGGAAGTAAGCTAATTAAATTTCAGCAAATGACATCAACGCTCTGCGCATAGTTGCTTTTTTACCGTTTATTTGATAAATGTTTTAAATTGAAACTCCAATATTTTTATACGAAAAGAACGGTTTTGCTGAAGTGTCTAAAAATTTAACTAGCTACAGATCTGAAAATAATTTTGTTGGAACATCAAAATAATTATGCTGTGCAAGTTGTTGAATATCAAAACAGCTTTTTGCAGTTTTTCATCATGCTTGAGCGTTCTATGTAATCGTTATGACGGTCAAACCGTATTTTTTCGATCTGTAGCTGGCCAAATTTTTTTGCATCTGCTAAATTTTTTGTATCCGGCAAAATTTACTTCAGCAAAACTATTCTTTCCGTATAAGATCGGATTTAGAAGATTTGCTAAAAGTTATATGTGTTTTTTATAACATATAATATGATTTTTATACACATGTATATTCATATAACAGACATCAAATAAATTAGATAACCGATGATGAAGCTCGAGCTTCAATTTTCATTTTTTTTTCAAAGAAGAGGGGAAAAGATAGAAAATTCGCGCGTTATTTCTGCTCGTGGAATTTTCGCGGAGGTAACGGAGCCCGGCTCGTTGCCAATTAAGCGCGGACGACTCGTTAGCGAGGGAGCGACTCGCGGTTTTATTTTAATCTCAAACAATCAAAAGCTTCGACAGCGTCGACTGCATTTTATTGTCTCACGCGATACTTTGTTTCGCGTCGAGTTTACACACTCGTTGGTTCTTATTTATTCGCCCGGCATAATTATAACGCTCTTGCATCGTGTTTAATGGGACGAATTTCCCTGTGAAATGTCGCACCTACGCACGGTGCATCGCTTCGAAAATTCAATTTCCAATGAATATACAAACGGTAACATCCGCAGGCCCCTTGACGCATTAATTCGAAAATCACGGATGGCTGATCAACCCTGACACGCGAATTGATCGCGACACGGACTATCTTTTTTGTAATAAATCGCGAATGAAATTGGTATTATTTAAAAGCGTTGATGGAAAAGTGTGTCATAAATGTAAAATTTCAGAAAATTATAGTAGATATAGAAATTTATAATAGATAGATAGAATGAAGTGATAGATGTTTTTATACATAGAGATTTTTAATCTGAACAACTGTGGCATTTAATTATTGTATACAGTCATTAATATTTATTATTTTCTGATCATCTTAGAACTATTTAAAAAAGTAGTCATTGTTTTAAAATAAATTTATTAGAAGTTTAATTCATCAATGAAAAATATTCTATTACTAATGACAATCACTATCTTCTCGACAATTATTTCATCGTTAATTTCATCGTTGATTTGTCAATCAAGTATTGAAACGGTTATAAATAGAACTGCTATGTCACTTCGCATAATTAGATCATCACCATTTCCTAATGATGACGAGATCAAAATATCGACACGCTTCGATGACAGGTGTTCTTATTGATCCTGCTGCAATCCTTAATCTGGAGGTGCGTTCCGTTTCACGCACATACGCGCATTTATCTATAATTTACGTAACGTATACTATAGATAAATGCGCGCAATGCGTGAAACGGAACGCAGCTTCGAAATTCAGGAAGACACGTGGCATGCTGCAGGATCGTAGGTGGACGAGAAGGGACGCAGGCGCTGTGCACAAAAGTGATCGTCAGTCGTCGACGGAAGCTGAAACGCGCGGCTTCGGGACCGCCGCAAACAGCGAACGTACGGCCACGGTGTGGCAACGCAAGTGTACACATTTTACGCGCGCGAATTGTCGACGAAAACGCGGCGTTACGAGCTCGCGATAACGACTCGGTGACGAGACGGATAATGCTCCGAGAACGTTTTTTCCGGTCGCGCAGTGCATCGTAGAAAGATCGATCATCGGAGTCCAGAATATAAAAAAAGACCTTGCAGTTAAATGCTACGCATTGAAGTGAGTACCGTGCGATTCGTTTATGTGATCTTTTGCATGAATATTTGAAAGCATGAAATACTTTATCAAGCAGAACCATGTCGCTAGTAATTTAATCGGCGAGAGAAAAATTAAAAATAATTTAAAAAATATAATTAATCTTGAGCGAAGCAGGGTAATTTTCTGGCATTAATAAATTCCAAAATTTCAAAGATTAACTTAACAATGTCCCGCAGTTCTCTCGTTATAAAAATTAATAGCACAATGAAATCCAGCTTTTCCGGCAATGATATTTTTTCGACATACCTTTGTGTCGTTAGCATTAACGCTACATTTAATATTTTAATCAAATATAGTACCTATGTAATACGGCACCCTTGCGCGTATATATGTGCGTATGTACTTGCGCATATTTAATGTCGCATACGTGATAAATCGCTGTGTTCGTATATACATTGACCTGTGAACAGCCGAGTAGAAATTATGAAACATGATGAGGATAATACTGAACGAGAATAGAATCAATTTACGATATCGATTAAGTTTTGTTTAATAGCATTCACACAATATATTAATTTTCCAAACGTATATAAATCTCCAGCTTTTCTGACGATAAGTCGCAAAATCGTGACCCATAAATTTGAAGTCGATAAATCCAGTGCGGTAAATTCGTCTATGCAAGAAACATAGCGCTAATGAAACGGCATCTTTTATGCCACGTTGAAAATTAGATCAAATTCCGTTTTATATATTATTTTTAAAATATCAAATTATTAAAAATTAATAATGCGATTTGGATTAAATATCAGCTTCAGCCTCGCCTTGTATTTGTAATTGCATTCATTATTTGTTACTCGTTAATTTTATTTTTTAATATTATACTGTATCGTGCTCTTAATAAATTTATTATCGTTATTATAATTATGTTAGAAATTTATTATTATTACTATTATTGTTCTAAATCTTGTAATTTCAGTGTATTGAAATGTCCTAACATCGCGCAGGAAATAACATCAAAGTTTACAATTTAGATAAAGATCGCGATATCGAGCTTTATATCCGTTGCATAATGTCGCCGCGAGTGTCGACCGTATCTAGAATCTAATCAGTTCATCCGATTTCCTGGCGTATGAATTGCGGTAGCGGTAGCCACTGCTTCGCTGTGAGATACGTCTGACCACGGACGCCGTAACTACTGGCCGGCATAACTCGAGATAAATCTCCTTTTCTCAAGGCAGTTTATTTTCTGTGAAATTCGCAGATCCGAGCATTCTTATCAATCCGCGTATAAATGCACACTGTACTGTAAATGTTATTTAACGAGAAAATACAAATGCGGAAATTCTCCGAATTTAATGTGCAAAATTATTATATCTGAGCATTGGAACAATGCTCCTTGTTATAAATTAATAATTACATTTTAACGTAGTAATAATAATATATTTCAGTGCTTTTATAATTCTTTCTGACATTTTTATTAATTGTGTATGTGTGTGTGTAAATTGTTTATAATATAATTATAAAAAATATATAATTAATGTTTTTTCTGTTATCAATAAAGTAAAGCAGAATAACTTAATTTATGTAACATTTTCTATTTATTTCTGATGATCTCGATAAATGTTGATAATTAAAGAAATATCTTGTAGGACCAATCAATAATGATAAATTATTTAGGTAGAACTCAATTCTGATAAAAAGAGAAAAATGTGCGATAAATGTAATTACAAAATATTCAATGCATAGTTTTGCACAAATGAACCATCTCAATAACCATCTCATAATTATATATAATAACTACAGGCGTAAATACATGAAATATTTGTTAATACAATAATTATCTGGATAATCACAATATTTAACTGTATAATAGTAATTATTGTTAATTATGTAATTAACTAATTACATAATTATAGTAATTTATAATTTGCACGGACAAGTAACTAGTGTCTATGCTTTTATTGGCATATGTAATGACAATATTTGCAATAGTATAACATAATAAATTTTGACACAAAGTGTAAGCGAGTACAAATAACGATTTCTCTATAATAAATACATGTATGTTATTATTATTGAAACTCCATTGAAGAAGATTACGCAAGACGTAACAAGCTCTAAAAGGAATAGAAGCTTTTAAAGGATTAATTTCCTGCCAGTAATTAGTTACAGACGTTGTAACTTCCATGTGTGCAGGTATTTGTTTTACTTCCCATGTACTTCGTCAGACTTGTTACGACACCGCAATTACGGTACTAACACAAACTTTATAATCAGCTACCGAAAACTGCAGAACTGCAGCGACATGGTCACTTTATTCGCGATAATTATAATATTGGCCGGGAAAATCGTAGCATCATAAAATAAAAATCGAAGACATGATCGTGTCATAAAAATATCTATTTTGGCATATTTCTTGGATTTTTTTTCTAAGAAATATGCAATTAATGTATTAGTATTTATTTAATCAATACGTTGAAATTAACTCTAAATATTATACAAGATTCGAGCTTCTTTAATGTATTTACTTCTTTACATTAAATTAAGATTGTAATAAAATGTTGAGGAACTAATAATTTTTTTTTTTTAATAAGTTTTGAAAAAAAAAATTTCTTGAAAACTGATGAAAATCTTGCAAAACAAGGAAATATAGTAAACAATAGTATAGTAGCAAACAAATCTTATTTTCTAATTTTGAAACATAAAGTATGCCTTAAGATTTGTATGATTAAAGAATTAGTTACAAAAAATTTAAATTTATTTATTTATATGAAACTTTTGAGAAACACATTAAAAAACACTTCTCTCAACATTTTTTCGAAAGGGAAAATTAATTTGAAATTGTTTTAAAAAAATGGCTTGCTAAAGAAACATTCTTTATATTATGCATTAGAATTTAAAGCTGCTGTATTTATTTTATTGAATAATATTGATTCTATTGAACAATAGTAACTCAAAAAAATTACATAAATTCTTTTGAAGTTAAATGGTGCGTTTAACTACATATCGAATTAACCTACGCGCGAACGCAAGAACATTAGTCACAGATAAGACATTAAAAAGAAGTTTCGAGAAACTCGATTTTCATGATGCGACGAATTATCGTCATTTCATTGCGTTTAAAAGACATTTAGTTTCGTCACGTCGGTGCGAATGCACGAAAAAGGAACTGTTGAAAAGAGTGATCTTTACAAAAAAGGAACGGTTGAAAAGAGTGATCTTTACAAAAAAGGAGAGGATCATACAACACTCAGCTTTAGGCTTTAAGCATGAATGTGTGATACAAAAATATATGATTTTTACATTTTTCATTAATGATTCTTTCAGCTTAAAAATATATCTTAAATCTGCGCTATTCGGATTTACGTCATTGGCACTCTAAATTTTCGTTTTTATTAACAAAATAAGTGATAATAGTATAAATTTAAAGAAACTTACAAAGTTAAAACTGAAACAGTAGACGTCTTACGAAAGAGAGTTGATCTGCTAAGAAAAGTCTCAGTACGCGACGTTCTTTATTCGGCTGCATAAAGAAGCCGGAATATATCATTCGCACTAGTCTAGTCGTTCAATTTAATAACGGCAGTCTGACATTATACGTGACTGGATTTCTATTCAATAAGTTATAAGAGAAGAAGATAAAGTTCTCTTAGCACGTCTTTTCATTAATCCGCGAATACAAATTTAATCCCCGAAAGTGACAAGTCTTCGACATGCATTATCAAATATTATCAAATGCGTTGCAACTTCTTAATTGCATGTTTGTTAAAAGAAATGATGTAATAAACGATGTAAACGATAAAAATTTTTGTTTGTTTATTAACAAACTGCAAGAAGAAATAAAATGTCTTTTTTACAATGATAACTCTCATTACAATTTTAATTAAGTCTATGTTTCGCGAGAAATATGAATCTTTTTGTGTTGAAATATATTATTAAATTATGAAATATATTATTAAATATATTATTAAATATATACATATTTAAGATAGGAAGAGAAACGAATCTTCTTACGGAAAGAATGCTTTTGCTGAAGTATCTAAATTTAGCTAAATACAAATCTGAAAATAATTTTTTTGGACTATCAAAATAATCATAAAGGACGTTCAAGCGTAATAAACAATGCTGCAAAAAGTTTTCGACGATTCTTTTCAAAGACATTCAACAATCAGCTTGATTTTATTATTTTGTATTTAATTATTTTGTAATTATTTTGATAATCTCTAATAAAATTTTTTCAGATCTATATCTAAATAAATTTTTAGCAAAATTATTCTTTCCATTATATCGTTCTTTCCATGTATAATTTTTTTTTCTGTTCAATTTGTTATAAGCTAACAGAGACCAAATGAAATTGACATTGTACTTTTCAATATACAATCATGAATTATACTTATACTTTTTTTGCAAGTATATCAAATTACGTACAAAAATTAACTAAATAAAGATAAATATATATTGTTAACGTATATATTTAGGAGTTTAAAAATGAGGTGGTTAAAAAAATATAAATCTTTCCTTATTCTTTCCTTTATTTTTGATCACATAGAGACTTCTATAGAGACCTTCTCGTGATCTTTTTATTACGAGAATTCTTAACATCGTTCCCCGAGAAAAGCTTCGAACACTCGGAAGAGATGGCCCCGTCGCGACAAAACAGCGTGTGGTCACGCGATTCTGCAGATCTTCGCGCAACTTTTTTCCTCTCTGGATCAGTCGCGCCGAGGAGCGCAGAAAGGGACGGGGCGCAGCTGGTGCTTAGGGGCGAAGAGAATTTGAATAAAACCTGCGGCGAATAGGGCTTTGCCTTATCCCACTCTCTTTTCGCGTCGGAAAGAAATGCAAGTTCCGCGCTTGGGAACTCGTAAAAAGCCGCGCACAGTCTCTCGACATCCCGACATCTGCGGACCGAACGCGGTCGACCTCCTCTTTCCTCTTTATTCCTTCCTTTCGCGTTTGTTTCCCGTTTCGCGACCATCTCGATCGGCCACCTCGACCATTTGCGAAACGATCGATTACAATTTGCGGCTGTCGTTTCTCGATAGAAAATACTATCTTCTATTCGTCCCCGTTGCCTCATGTGGCAATGGTATCATTCAGAATCGTTAAAAGCCATTTCGCCGACGCCGTTGTTCCCCGCCATTACGCGAATATGGAGTGTAACATGCCTACCGAGAGATTACACGTTTTACCTGAGACAAATGGATAGAATTGAAACGGCGGATGCTGCTCGAAGCCTTCGAGATGAGTTTAATGCAACCGGCAACGCTTCGAAGGAAGCGTTTAACAGTGTTCATATGCCCTGGCATATAGTGTACATACTCGGTTAGCTTTCTGCAGAGCGTAATTGCAATAGTCTTTCATAATTAACGACACTGCATTGTCCCATTTCCATAATTTTGACAAATGACAATGTGTTTACGTGCAAGACGAGATGTAAGTACTCGTCGCAGACGCTTTGACGCGGAAAAGGAAGAGATAAGATTGGTATAATAGCGTAATCTTCATCGATAAGTACATTCTTTAAATATCGAGATAACAAGATGGAAAGATTAAAAGAGCTGGAAACATCGATTCTGTGAGGACCCATTATCCACATGTTCGTTGTTATCCGTTGCACAAACCGTCGTAATACTTCAAACAAATATTTGCCATTGGACTTTCGTTTGTAGTTATTCTTTCTAAAGCACACAAGATCCAATCTTAAACAAAACATTTATTCTAGCGGGAAATTCAGATTTCGCAGTAGCTTTTCCAGCGGGAAAATTTTTATTCCTCCGACGCCGGCCCGATCCGTCGGACGGACTACTGTTGAAAATAATCCGGGGGAGCTTCACTTTTCACTTGGCCGTGAAGTTAAGTCGTGACTTCGCGTCGCTACTTACCGAGCTTACATATAGCATAGAAACTTGCGCGTAGATAGTTAGCTTGCGGCGACTGCAGTTTTACGAAAACGTTGCGGAGATTTCTCCTTTTGCTCGATCCGAAAACCGAATTTTCGGAAAGAGAGCGGTATCTTTCACGTTAAACCCGAATGAAAATCAGTTCGACCCATAAGGAAACTGCGACGGGCAAAGTTCCATTCTATTCACACCATTTTCAGATGCGCGCCACAACCACGACGATGCAATTGCGCATAGTAGATACTTTACTTGCATGGGCAGCTATGCAAGTATGCATTGCAACACACCTTGCAACGGCATCCCCAGCCATCGTGTTGCCCTCAAAGCGCTTGCTTCGTTTAACCAACAGGCCACGAAGTGGAATATTCTGTCGAGTCTCATTCTCACGCCCCATTTCCAAGTGCTTCTTTCATTATTTCTCGACGTACCCGCGAACGTCTTTAAGACAATGAGCGATTATAATTTTTAACTCTACACGTTAAACTCGGTGTTTCTTTCTCTTTAAAGTTAAATTATAATAAAGCTGGAGTTGCTATGCGCGCGTAAAATAATTAACATAAAACTGCGCGCTGCGGAGTTAATTTTATGCATGGTCTTTTAATTAGGTCACGTAAAAAGAATGGATTATAAAAGACATCATATTTATCTTCTGGAAACATGAGTTTCTTTAACTGAGAAAAATGGTTATTTTTGGTTATATTAATAAGACAGATACAAACAAAAATGCATTCTGATCATATCAATCGAATTTCTCGTTATCGTAATTGTATTTTCGGTTATCTCGGCTAGAATGTTTGATAAATTTAATCACATGTATCTGATTTGTACCTTTTTTTTCGAATCTAGATCCAGATTTATGCAACTAGATTTTTTCCAGTACATAATATTTCTTCCAGATGTTAAAATAAATTTAGATTTCTATTGTACCACAAATCATGTAACTCATATATGAAATTAAACTTACAAATATTTAACTTGGAATAAGAAAAATACTAAAAAAATTTATTACATGGGTTAAATGTGATTTTCTACCTGTAAAAAATTGTTATTAATATTTGTTATATTTCTAATTTCTAACATAGCGCAATTTTTTTCAACGTTCTCCGATGACTGCAGATTTTATCCTCTACTTTTTATTCGCTTATTTTCTTATTTAATAAATTAATTTGCTTATTGAAAAACATTTGTGAAATAATAATTACCATTATTTTTTTTTTTAATCTCTTGAGCTCATTTATTCCATGAAATAGGATATCTTTTTCATTTTGTAGAATTTCTCGACTGCCGGCGATATTTTTTATTGTATTTTAATATGGTACTGTGTTAACGTGATTAACGTGCAGATTTTCACAGCAGTATCTCTGCAAATCTAATCACCGGCGGAGTTGCATGGAAGTAAATCCGCGCGTTGCGCGAAATAATACAAGGCCTGCAGCAGCAATAGCAAGTCGTTAATCGTGCACTGATTTCTGCCGGCAATTCGCCGTGCATTTTACGCTGAGATACATTTCATGACAAACGAGAAAAGCAGGAAATGTCGCTAATATTGTATGCAATGATAAGCTAACAGTGATTTAAATGCCAGAAAAGTTTAAACTTTCAAGTTTAAATAGCTTTAAAATATTTTGTAACTTAACTTCTATTTTTTTATTGTTATGTTATGAAGCGATCAGGGATAATCGTTATTCTTTAATTATATTGCTAATTATATTGTTATTCCAATGTTGCTCGGCGCTAGCAATGACCCAAACTTATCGAGAGCAAAGTTTCTGTATGCAGAGCGTCCTCGTCGCAATTCATTCGCAAACTGTCATCTTCGAGTCAGCTGCCAGCTATCCTGTATGCACGATAGGTAATTCAAGCTGGGGTTCCAACTTGTCCATCCGCCACATGCTCGAATCCGCCGCAACTGTGCATCCAAGGTGCGCATCCAGTTCCCAACGGACACTCGCCCATCATTCTCGCCCTCGTCTGTCCCGCGAAGTCCCGGGAATATCTCACTTCCTCTTAGATCCTTAGACAGCTTAGTTCCTCGTCCGTTCACGCGCGAACCCATACAATAACCAAAATCCCGCACCCACGATACCACCTTCAGCGCACTCGTCGTCAGACACGAAAGCCGGGATGCCAGTACTTCGCTTTGCCGGATTTTGATAGCCGTTCATCTTGTTTTCCGAGTCTCTCGAATGGCTCCCAACCGGCCACGATCCGACTCGATTCAAATGAAACGTGTACGAACGCCGCTGTGTGCGCTGTAGCTTCTGTTTTCCAAGCGTTACTTTTCGTTGTTACAGGGAAATCTCGTGCAAATTTTGTTCATCGGATCTGGAGCCCGGAAAAAATTCCATATTTTTTCAAAAGTTTGAATCTCTGTTGGTGCCGCGCAATATTTGAATGCAATATTTGTAATAGCATAGTTAAACAACAGCTAAGCAACTTGTATTACTAAAAAATAATATTATAAAATTTAGTATTACTAAAAAATAATATTATAAAACTATTGTAATAATGTTTACACAGCAACGTAAATGTAATGTATTAAAATAATTAATATATTGTATTAGTATGAATTTTAATCTATTTTTAACAAATACATAGAGTTGAACTTTTGCAGGTAAATTATATTTTAAAATCAATTTTCAATTTTTGTCTGGATTTCTCATTTAATATCATAGACATGACAAAGAGTAAAAAAGTAGCCAGTTCAAGAAATGAAAATTTTTAATCCCATTTTCAATTAAGTCCAGAAGCATTCAGTTTCCAACAAATCTATATAGATCGCTTTACAAACTGAAGGATTTGCGTATAATCTATATTTTCGATGACAGTGGGCGTCGTGTGTGAAAAAAAAATGTTATATGAGAAAAACAATTTTATTTCGAGCGGTTTATCTACCGCTGCAGCATTCGCGATACTTTTTATTATGTAACAGATTATAACCAAACGTATTATTTACGTTACGTAGAGAAATTCGATGCGCAAAATTGGCTCTGCGATACGAGGTAGACTAGGTACAGCAATACAAATTCGATTTTTATTACATAACCCATCGCAATACTCGCACGTTTATCCGCTTATCTAGTCTGCTTTTGCTTTTACTTCAATAGCGTTAATTATCGCGCTCCTCTTTGCGCGAAATGATAAAATTTTAGAATTACATCGATATATATATGATAGTAATCGACTCGATTAAAGCACATAAAGAAAATGACCCCGCAGTTACCGCTTATAAACTCGCTGATGACACATACATAGGAAATGCAAATAGATTTATCAATTCGACCGATCTATTACATAGAGGCACAAAAGCGAATCGCCACTAAAGACCACGCGTCCGCGTACATACAATCGCATCCCAGTGATCCGCATCGACCATTTGATTATCATAAATAACATCTGCAGCGAGAATCGCGTTTTCCACGGGCAGACAGTTCATGCCATGAGTGCGATAACGAAACGGAATATCGATAAAAGTGTATCTATCTGGCTTAGAACGATTTAATTTCGAGATAATGTCATTGCCAATATTCTTCGCTGCCGTTATTTTGCAATCTCTGCGTCCTATCGGATACTCTCCGATGGAAATCAACGATTCGAAGCATTTTAAGTAAGAATACATGCTGCTTGCTCTTGATTGTTAAAATGAAAACACTTCAAAATAAATCGTTGCAACTTTGTGGAA
>JANQDE010000053.1:1209852-1231646 GCA_037157785.1 Cephalotes varians
ATATTTACACTAGAATTATATTATATTTGCTTAAAAGAAGTCTTTGAATTTGTATCATTTATTATGAAAGAAACTTATTGCAAAATTAATTAATATTATAAAAACGAATTATTATAAGAATAATAAGAATAAATTAGATTTATGAAAAAATCTATATAAATTCTTATTAATTAAATACAAATAATTAGATATTAATCATAAAATCTAATTTAATATCTAATTATAGGTATACTATACTATTCTTATTAATTCACAGAATCTATTTTCCTAAAAGCGTAATATTTACTTGAAATATCAGGAGAATTCTTGGTAAATTCTGACATACTTTTTAAGGAAAATCGTTGCCCTCCATTCGATTTCTCTCGTAAGAAAAATCTATTTGTCTACGAGATAATATATATTATATGGTCGCATTTTTTCTCCCAGTCCTAATCCTTACGACAGAAGCAGCGTATTACATAGAATCAACTATTACATAAAAGTAGAAAAAAGCTAGCTCGGACGTTGGAACCGGGTCACGAGCTATTTGCTAGCAGGATTTTCGGTGACGACCGGTCAAGCTTACGAAGTAGCCTGGTGTTTTCTTTCAAAGTACAGTAACGTCGGGTGGATGAGATTAGACGGAAAATCGGATTAACGTTAAAAACTGACGCTTTAGAACAAACGTAACGATTGGACGTAAAAGCAAATCCCACTTGGTAAATAAACGAAATAATAAAGTAATTGCAAATGGTACCATCAGCGAAACAACAAATTGTTATTTGCTAATTAATTCAGTTATTAGATAACGTTAGTAATTAGATACTAACGGATTATCTTGATCAGGATTAAGATTATTTCGTAATTGTCACGAAATCGCATTAATATTGCATTGTATTCTTCGGCATTGTCATAGCGTAATAAATGTTCAATTCAGCGACAGAAGTAGAGCAACGATGTTAAAACCGTTATTTTTTGACGCATAAAAATTTATGTCTTTATTTTCTGCCATCACGCGTTTTTCACGTATATTACATCCGTGAATCGTCCCAATCACTATTAAGAGAGATCCGTATCCATTAAGATCTTCGGCAAAAATAATCTCCATACGCGCAGCAATTCTCTCGAATCGATTATCGGAACGGCGAACGGAAAAATATCGCGATATTGGAAATTCTTAAGAATCTTCCAGTTCCCAATTCAATAAAATAAATGAAGAAGAAACGTACTTACAAAAACATCGCTGCGCGATAACGAAACGAAGAAGGCGCGATCATTCGCCTGAAGATCGTAAGATCATCTCGATATCTCGTTACACGAATTCCACACGAAAGGCGTATAAAATGCACCGTGTTACATCAACGTGTTCATTCTTCATTCGTGTCTTATCCAATCAGGCGACAGTATCCCACAGAAAGCAAAGTTCCGGAGTGAAACTCAGTGTCTCGAGGAGCGAGTTAACTAGGAAGGCCATTAGCATAGCCCGGGGATGAGTTTCGGTTAATTTCGTGGTTAGCACCCAGGGCTCCGCCCAAAAGTGCAATCGTATTCCGGTAGTTCTCCCCTCAGGACTTCACCTACAGAGTCAAAAATTACAGCGAGCGCTTGATGGAAACAGTAATTTTATTTGCACGTGCGAAAAATTACCGTTGCCGACTATCGTCAAATCGAAAATTTGTGCTAGTCGCGAATTATGTGCAAGTAGATAAAATCCAAGGGTGCGATACAGTTTTATTTATTTTCACATTAATCATATCGCCGTAAAATTATACTTGAAAGCAAAAAAATTGTATTCATAAATATTCTTTATTTTAATTTTCAATATGAAATTTTTTATCTCGAGAACGAGTAATAAAGTAGCAAGATACAGGAGCAAGGTGGATTAAAAAAGAAGAAGAAGAAATTTTGGGAAAAATTTATCGCTCTTATAATTCACGCGATGTATTCTGAAGGCATCGTTGCTTCATACCGTGCGAGCGAGTTTATTTCTCGATACTTGAACAATATTACATCTCTCAACTTTGCACACTGCCGCGAAATGAAAATATCGAAACTGGCTCGGGCAAACTGTGAATAACGAAAATATCAAAAACTCGAAAATCGGAATTTCTTTGCTATTTTGGCTCGCTGCAGCTCAGCGGAGGCTGCAACGGAAGCCAATCGCAATGCAGGCCGTTGGATTCCGCCCGCATTCGCGCGCCCCACGCTTTTCGGCTGTGGGGTAACTTTCGACGTGAGTCATTGAACTCCAAGCGCTTCGCCGCTTCTCATTTCGCTCGTCGAACCCAAACGCTCGGGGATGCGCATTCATGGCAGCGCACGTGTTCCATGCGTTTCATTTCGAACGCTCGCCGTTGTGCGAAGTTATCGAGTATATCCTTATCGTTGCGTTATCCATGCGAGGAAGGTGGAAGAAAGACAAAGAAAGAAAGAAAAAGAGAGAGRGAGTGTCGAAATAGTAGTAAATAGCACATTGCAGAGGTGGAGAAGGAGACAGCTTAAATAAAACGATTCGATATACGATTTTTCTCGTTGGTCCTTCACCGTCATCTAGATATCATGTCGTTTGTTCTTTCGGAGCTTTTGTCCTTTTCTCCGCGTTTTTTGTCGTCCCGCATTCGATCGTATCGTTCGTATCTTTTGCTTCCGGTATACTCGCATTTTTCTCGCTTGTCGAGGGATGTTACTTGAACACGTGTAGAACGTTATTGTCGATCATTTATCGAGAAAAGCGAGCTCGTAAAGCTAATACTCGTAAGAAGAGCAAGAGATATTTACAAGATAACAAATATTTTTACCTATATTTATTATAAATTATGAATGTTTCACATTCTAGCTGGACCTTATTACGATGTAATTATAGACACGTAAAAAAAGAACGTGGATCGTAATTTTTATTATGTTATTTTATACAGAATGTTCCACAAAACATCACGATTTTAATTTTAAAGAAAATTTTCAGGAAAAAATTTATTGCAAATAAAAATGTGAAACGAGTTGAAACTTGTTGTCTAACAATTAGTTTAACATAAACAATATTTAGTTCATCTAGCCAATTAAATTAATCTCAAAAGCGTTAAAATAACTTCTATTTAAGATTCTGTATTTCTCGCATCTGCGAAATTTTTGCTGTTTAATAGAACGAAATTTTCTGATAAAGCGAGCGAACGTGATGTCGAATAGAAGCGTCGTGAGATCGCGTCCCAATTTATCGAGTCGCGTTCGACGGGATGCATAATACGATGACATTTACATCGAGCGACGATGCGTCGCGGCTTGACAAATCGTCTCGTTAAGAAGTTATTCTCCGTGGCCATTGGCAATCTATTTTCTGCGCCATGAACGTGCATTAAGTCGTTTTAGCAACCGGAAGATAACTTAAGTAAAATGTCTCGAGATACCGTACCTCATTTCTACCTCTTTCTCATTTTCCATTTCGTTATCCGCCATTGTCTCTGCTCCGCTCAGGCTCATTGCTACTTCTTCAGCCTTTTTCTCACGCTATCAGTTGCTTCATCGCTATCTCCCATTCTTGCAAAAGATTCTAGTTGTTATTTTGTCGCGCTTGTGATAAAATATATAGTCGGAAGTGATGGGATTTGATAAGAAGATAAAATTTATAGCAAACATCTTTATTTTTCGAAAAGTATCGATACATTCGACACAGCATTATAATATATTTTTTGCACCCGACAATTATTTAATTATTAAATTGAAAGATAATAAGAAAGATAATAATAAAGATAACAAGAAAAGCGTAAAACCTAAATCATATTTTCTCTCGTCCTTTTAATATAAATAGCACAGACAGTATTTAAAAAAATAAAATGTCATTCTTATTCCATGCTCGTAACGTATTTATTGCGATATTAATTATACGCCGTATAAATAGTTTGTCGTAGTTTACATCTGTTCGTCACCTGCTATCCCGACATAAATATGGGACCGCAAGAATAATGTGCAACGACGAAAAATGTGTTAATATCGTGTGATCAAGCGACCTAGCAACAGTCACCGTTGTTTATGATACTAAGAACAATACTTTCGTTATGACGTATACGCTGTATAACGCACGCGCGAAAAAAAAAGATTTTTTTATCTCATTTTCAGGCACCGGGACGGGTAAAAATATATTTTCCGCGGCCGCGCGCGGCTGTGACAGTCCTTTTTCATCATGCCGTATAAAACATCGTTATTGCCGACAGGACTAGCTGAGATATTTCCATTCAACGCACATTTCTGCGTGATGTTGCGCGAAAAAGAAAATTAGCGGTATTAATTACTGGATACGGCAACTGGACGCGGCGTCAGCGAGCAGGCAAACAAACGCGAGCATAATATCGTGTAAATATTACGTAACACTGCGCCATTGGTCGCAAGTTCTGATAAACTTTTATGTTTTCTTAATGCAAATTCAATTCGGCTACGGCTGAAATACGGACGTAATTGTTATCGCAGACTCGTAGGACCTCGCAAATTGATATGCGCTAAAAAATATTTTCTCTGCAAACATACGAGTCCGCGCAAATATCCCGCGTATCGACGGATTCCGCCTCGGTTATTCCTCATCTCATTTTCCATATGTGAATGGCTTTTCAACAATTCTCTCTTTCTCTCTCTCTCTTTCTCGCATGATTTTATCGCGAGAGTGAATATTATGCGTGCAAAGTCGAGATGTACATATGCGAAGTGAATGTTTCGCGTTCTTCTCGGCGGATCCATTTAAATCAATTGCTTCGAACGTTTTGCAATTCGCGTTAGGGAGACTGGGACGAATTGTCACAGTTTTTGTTTAGTGATTTTTAGAAAAAAAAGAATTTTGAAACATGTTCAAGTCAGTTTCGTTAGATGAAAAACGCGGCTTTCTCGAAGAATAGATAGAGAGGCTCATTTAGGACAATCAATCCCACATAGCCGTTTTTTTAGTAAGATTTATATTCACAAATTTTGTCATAATAATGTGATTAACCAATCACAGCCAAAACTTATCTAAGACATGCCATTTTCTACGATTGCGTGAAATTGCGATTGGTAATGCCAAAAACTAACAAAAAATAAAATAGAAGATTCATTTTCTTAAAAATTGTTATAAATAATATACGCGCTGCTTTTGGTGCAAACCACATTTTACATCATAAATTAATATTACGTCAGCAATCTACAGTATAAAAAAGAGAATTTTCTGGCATATATTGATTATAAGCTTTTTGACAACCAACGTATGACAATCTCTCTTCCCTATATCAGCGTAGCTTATATTCGTAATATATATAATTACAGTCCGCTTGCGCAAATAAGCAATGACGTAAGAAATTAATTCCAAGGCGCTTAGAGTAAGTTCGAAATTTGCATACGAGACGCTGCTCGCGCTTTGTTGCTAATGCGAATTACAATGTATTCTAATTCACGCCGCAAGCCTGCGTTGCGTCTGCGTCTCCTCCTGTCAGATGTAAATTACAGCGGTATCGAGCATTACGGATCCCCGAAGAACTCATTTTCGTAGATTACGGCGGTCGCTTCTCGTGTATCATCCGAATCCGGCTGCAATCCGTAAGGTCTCTCGGTCTCGGCACGGTTAATTTACGCGGTAATTGCAGTTACAGTTGATAGATTTGCCGCTAACTGTGTATTAAATTAACAGCCGTGTAATTAATTTCGCGTTACGGCCACGTTAGCCATGTTATCGAGATGAAAATCGCACGCGATGCAAACGCGAGACTTAACGTTTTACGCGCTCGTAAAGTCGAAACGACTTTTGGATCGTTTGGAGCGGAATTATCAGAAGGCTATCAAAATTAACTCGTACACATTGTAAATTTTCTGTGCGTCAGTGCTTTACGTATTGCGTAATTAATATCTTTCTTTGAAAGCGAAAAGATGGAAATAGAAACGCAGAATGAACTATCGCACAATTAATTCGATAACGTAAAAAAGGAATGTTAAATCATCATGCCTGAAAAATCGCCACGCGAAATCCTCAAGAATAGATGCCATGATACAACGATGATGTATCTCAAATATTGTTCTTCAAAGATTGACCGTTGTTTTATTAAAGTATTAGTATTCATACTTTCATCAGGATCGCTTCAGATTGATATCGCAGAGATCCGAAAGACGAACCGAAAAGAAAATCCGATAATAAAGGCAGGTATATTGAAGTAATAAGCGTCTGCCGAGAGCACGTACGAAATTTCTGCGGCAATCGAGAACGTATTCCGCGCATCTGTTCCGTCTCGCTCACGTAGTCATAACACGTATGTCATCAGACGGATCTGATTAGGATCTCAGCAAATGGGTATGTACGTCGCTATCCTTTTAGCCGCGCAATCCTAACACAACATAGCGCTGTAACTCCATTCAAATTTAAGCCCGAACAAAACGCTTCGGCTGTAATGAGCGTCTGCGCTTTCCGAGTCTGCATTATGCTGTGTGTTTATGTATTTGAATTATGGAATACGCATATAGAATTTCAGGCTTTCTTTCAGGAGAGCGTCGTCAAACGAAAAGAGTATTACTTTTTTTTTTTACATTGAGTCTTTAATATAATAAGCTTTAAACTATGAATATATAAATAAATTATGATTGCATTAACATTAAAAATAATTTCATTGGCGAATACACAGAAAGTTTAAATTGGCAAATACATAGAAATTTTATATACTGAAAGAACGGTTTTGCTAAAGTATCTAAAAATTTTGCTAGGTACAGAAAATAATTTTGTTTGAGCTATCAAAATAATTATGTAAGACATTCAAATTTTCTAGAATGTTAAAACTTTTTGCACTATTATCATTAATGCTTAAGCGTTCTACATAATTATTTTGATGGTTTAATAAAACCATTTTCAGATCTAGCTAAATTTTTAGATACTTCAGTAAAAACATTCTTTTCGTGTAAAATTCGCCATATGGTTGATAACATTATTTTTAATATTAATGCAATTTTATAAGTTATTTATATATTTATAATTTAAGTGTTTAAAAAAAAATATTTTTGTATATTTAGATTGCTGGATTCGAGAATGCTTAATAAAAAACAATTACGTACACGGAAAGAATGTTTTTGCTCAGAGATCTAAAATATTGTTGGATACAGATGTAAAAATAATTTTGTTAGACCATCAAAATAATTTTGTTGGAATTTTAAAAATAATGAGCAATGCTGCAAAAATTTTGATATTTTAGCAGCTAGTTTGAATGTTCTACATAATTAATTTGATAGGTCAAAATTACTTTTATGATCTGTATCCAATTAAAATTTTAGATCTTTCAACAAAATCATTCTTTCCTGTATCGATTGCGGAAAATCTCGATAATCGTTAGTTTTCAAATCATTAACGAATGGATATTTAGAATAACATTATTAACAAAACATTATTAGTGACATGCATAATGATACAATTAGCAACTCACTTGTCCTTCGACTTTTATCAATTTCTTTAAAAAGTCTATTAATATAGCGTCCTATATATGATATTAACGCAACCACGATCGACAGATTGTTATCGCGCGATTTAATACTCGATTTCGAAGAAAACGGCCGTTACCTCAGCAGGGACCGCTATTAGCTCGGTCAAGCGTGGACGAAGTTTATGATACGAACGACGATGAATAATAGCGCTACGGAAAATCGTTAGCCTGTCGTTAATGGCGTAACCCCGCTAGGAAATCCTGCCGGTAAACACTCGTAAACTGGATTCGTTCGCCCATCTCGATAATGGGTATCGAATCGCGCGCACTGCTCCGCGAAAATTCTGTCATCGTGTATCGGAGCGTGTGAACGATAGCATGTGAACGTAACATCCAGAGTGAAGCCCGTGCGACAAAATGTACTCGCGAATAAGGAAAATAATTTTAAATATACATATATATATATATATATATATTCACACACACATATATTATTACATGGAAATATGTACGCTAATGCTTTTTTTAATATAATACATAACATACATAGCTTCAATATAAGCGATAACTCCTGTCGATATCTCGACTGCAAATCCGTAACAATTTTGAGCCCCTCCCCTCTGATTCGTATCGGAAAACATTATTTTGTACGTAACGCAGTGGCGCAATTTGCTCGCTTTTAAACAGAAATTTATTTTTCCGGCAAATGTAACTAGTTCGCAAATTAATGATTCGGATTATATTTAGATATGCGCATTATAATAATGTGAGTATTGAGGTTCACTGCAGGAACTTTAGTATCAATTATTTACACGCAGAAAGCTAGTCCACACAAACGTGCCGGGATAAACGTTACGCCGGCAGATCAAAGTAGAGCCAGCAATAGAGCGCAGCGATATCACGTGCTAATGCCTCTGGCTGAAACTGTTCGCCACGGAGCAAATAGGGTTTCGGCTCTTTCGCGGAGCGAGCCACTAACGAGATGTTGAATTAAATATTGTTTTATTTCGCTTCGATGTAATGTGTTTTTTGTTCAACGTTCCTTGCCCGATGTAATATATAAAACGCGGTAATCACGCTTTAATTACGCGGTTACGCGCCATCGCGGACGTACGCACGTTCGTGTAACAGTAATTTGAAAGTTTTAGATACACGTAATTGTGAAATCACGAAAAGAGGAAAAAATGCAATTTGCCTCGAGAGGATAGTAGCTGAATTTTTAAAGCCCTTGCTGTACAATACTTGATGTGCCATGTGTTTCGGGAAGATTGCAGTATTTGAAAATTACAGAAAAGCTCGTGATACTAAGGCGAACGAATCAAGAGTCAATGACGAGTGATCGCGACGTACAATTGCGCAATTGAAAATAATGAGTTAGCGACGAGATGCTCATTAACGTTTTTCACGAAACGCAAATGCCAGCGATCGATTTAATTAATACAGAACGCAATCACGCGTGCTAAACGATGTTATAAAATTCGAATCTTTCGCAAGCGTGACGAATTCGAGCGCGGGCGAGCTCTCGGGGACAATACAAAGGGACCTCGGAAGCCCGGCGAAGAAAGCAATCGTCGCGCAATTCAGCGGGAGATTAGGCGGGAAGGAAAATGCCGGAAGTGAACAGGATGCGGAAGCGGTGGTTCTCGCCCCGAATTTCGCTCGTTCTACGAATAAAGAGAAAATCCAGGATGGCGGTTTTGCATTCATCGAGATGATTCCGCGGGAGGGAGGGTAGCTCGCTGAAGAAAATTGCGAGGAAACCAATTCGGTGGTAGACTTTCCGTTTTTTTCCCCGCCGTTTCCTGCACGAGCGAACCGAAAGGAATCGGAAATTATCGGATAACCGCGAATAATTCGTAGCAGTCTAACGTGTAAGAAGACGAATGTAACGAGCGTTTTTTTTTCCTTTCTTCTAATGGAGCTTCTTTCATTCTAAACTCTTCGCTAATATATAGAACAGTTTCAAAACTTCCTTATTATCTGTCCTACCTAGATCATAGATAGTAGAATTTGCACAATCTACTTTCCATTGAAAGTTTACAAAAGCTTTTACAAACTTCGTTCACTTTTAGCATCAATGCGTTGATGATGAGTATTTTAAATCAAATGAAATATAGTTAAATTAATTGAAACGTAAAAAATGTTTTATTATTTATTCGTGCCGTTCAGAATTAATTTATCGTAAAGACTTTTAATAATAAAAGCTTGACATAATTAGTGAAACAAATTTTTTGCCAAAGGCAATGTGTTTATTTTGTATTAATTATCTTGTGTATTATAAATGATAAATTTTATTTAATTAATAAAAATGTAATGTTTTTAAATGTAAATGTTTTTAAAAACATTTTTTAATTTTTTTTATGAACAATGTGTTGCGCAGTATGATACAGCATTGAATAAATTAAACGATCTAATTTGACAACGCGATATCGTAAGTTTTGATCCTGGAATTTTATGGATTTGGTTTATGCTTTAATAAAATTGAATTGCCAGAGTTATTATCAATCATAATCAGAATTACATGAGAATTCAACGAATTCACGTGGTTTTATTTCTCTGCGAGATGTTTTGTTGAGAATTACTTGTGCGAAGTACTCGTGGAATTCTTTAACCGCGCGTTTTTCATCTCACTTCGGTATTTTCTCTCGTAATTTCGCGAAGAGGTTGAATGCAAGCTTCAGTCATCTCAGAGTGCATCGTCTTAGAACGATTACACTATCTGATTCTGCGGCTCTGATTACACTGAGATGCTTTCAGGTAGATATAAGACAATGAAAGTAAACGGCTAACTTTCATCTTCGCCAATGAAAATTTCGTCATCCCGTTCGAATTATAAAATACTTATTATTTATTGTACACGTATAACGTAACTGTATCGCAATCATAATGTTATATGTCATTATTATTTCTGTAATAAAACCAAATAATCCAATTTAGTCCAATAGAAGCCATTGCTACAACAGATAGTTTTACACACATATTTTTACACACACACACATACACACAAACGATCATAATAGCTATTAAATATAATATTAACATTTAAACTTAAGCTAAAAATATTTTAGAAACGAGATATGCAATAGAGATAAAATGTTTTAAATGTGTTTTTAATTTTTTAATATTCAGTTTGCTTTGCAATGGAAATATAATGTTGTTTTGCAGCGAACATATTGCCATTTTGATCACAAAATGCAATTGTAAATTTGTAAGTTTAAATTTCAATTTGCAGAATTATTTCTTTTTTGTTACAATAACAATTTTTAACAGGCAGAAAGATTCAACTGAATTACTTAACAATGAATGTTCATATATAGGTACTCGTAAATTTTAGTATGATACATGCAAACGAAAGAGTTGCCGGGGCTTAATTTGCGCGGAAACGGGGAACATGAACCAGTTTAAGGATAATTGAAAATGGAGCATAACTATGACGAACAAAATTCTCAGTGGATTTGTAAAGTAATAGAGAAGTAGAGAGCACGCTTCTGAAATTGACGGATTACAAGGAGAAAAGCACAAAGCATCACGGTATTTTACACAGAAGCTACGCCGCAAACTGCAGTAATGCTCGCAAAAGTTAGGTAATGAGGCTAAAGAAGAAAAGTATGACCGTGCAAGAGAGCATACTGCAAATTTTGCTAAAAAACATGATTTTTTTCTCTTTTGCAGCTTTTCGCATATCTTATTTATAATAACTGAGTCGCAGAAATATTTCGAAGGAATAAGTGTTTCTTTCTCAATTACATCACAAGCATAAAATTTGTAAAAGAATTTTAGTTACATTACATTATGTTACTTACGGAAATCTCAAATATTTCAGAAAACTTAGCTTTCAAAATTAATAGATTGTCTTGATTTAAGTTATTTTCACACAATTAATTAAAAGTTAGCTATTTTATTCTTCTAAAAACGGTTTTTGCTCACATTCATGCATTTAAAGATAACAAAGAAAAGCCCCCCCAAAAGAATTCGTGATGCAAAACCCTTAAAAATGTAAATGATTAAACACATTATTTAGTTTCTAAATTATCGAGAGTTCTAGTGAGGCTTTTTTCTTTATCCAGAAGATGAGAATTTAAGCTAAATGGAGACATGGACTTTTGAGCAAACAGTCGTCATTTCTCTGTCCACGTTTTAGGCAGGAGCAAATAGAATATAACGAGTGTGATTACGAGAGGTACTATTAATGAGGTTGCTCTAAAAGCGACAGAGTCGCGGCAAAGCTCCACTAAAAAGGAAAAGCGGTGGAAGATATTTTTATGTACGGTTGGGCGAGTCGTCCACTTGTGCAATGTAACTTTTATAAACCATCACTAACCACGATCGCTGCCACGATGCGCAATAACGATAACTCGTGTTCTATCGTCTCGTTACGCTCTAACTCGTTGCGCGAGTCGTTCGCGGCCGTTTGCATGAAATTATCGTGGCGCTTGCAAGTTTTACCGCTGGGATACAAAAAGCGACGGTATACTAATTGTAAGTGCGCCTCGCTAACTTGTGGTGATTGTTTGTTTTCCGTGGAGGATATTCTCCGAGCGATTACCTTTGTTCTTGCTTGATACCAAGCGATTTTGTGTTGATTAATTTAATTCGAATCTTTTCTTAATTTATTTATAACTTTTTAGCTATAAACATGAATCCTTTCAAAGTAGTACCAGGTAGAATATAATTTTTTATCTGACAATAATTATTTTGTATACAGAGAAAATATTGTAATATAAAATTAAAAAATTGGTTTTTTTTCCATTATTTTTTATTATTATTTTTTTCATTTTAAAATAGAAATATAAAGGTATAATATAGCCTTGACCAAAAATAAGCGTCTCATTAACTATTATTTAACGTTTTAACTTAAAAATTCATTTATGGCATTTACTATGCACGAATTATATATTTGTTTCAAGAACTTCTTAGACTTATGTATAATGTCAGTAACCAATAGGAAATAATACAGATAAAAGAATTCCAGATAAATAAAATATATAAATGCCTAATACTTTTGGCCAAAGTTGTATATTGTTATAAAAATTATCATAAACAATTATGTTACATTTTAAACTATGGATAAAAATTTACATATATATAATAACATTTATTCTATAATCAATCAATCTTTTATGTATAAATAAATTAATAAATAATTAAAAAATAAATAAGTATATTGGTATTGTAATTTTACTACATATTTTCTTTGAGTATGAATGCTCTAATAGCTGTATAATAAATTATATGACAGTTATGTAATAATATTGAATTATATGCATATCGAAGCAAATCTGAAACCTTCAAGTTCCGACGTTAAGTGATTAAATCATTTCGTGAAATTTTCTCAGAAGGAAGATTGATTTTACATTCATCAAGTAATTTTTCAAGAACAGAGAGTTGAACTGCAAAGTAACGGCGAGACTTGGTATACACGAGGCATAAAAAGGTGCGCTCGCAAGCGCGGCGCAAGAAACTTTAGTAATTAATTTTGTATCTGAGTACACCTTTATTCTGCAGCGCGATACTTAATTCACGAATGGCAGCGCCGAGATAAGGAATGTTTGCATTTAGAACAGTGGAATGCATTACCATGTACAAACACGTGCGAAGATACTTCCGTATTCGTGGTGCATTCGAGAAAAATAGAAAGAAAGATGAATGAGAGAAGGGCGATTTTACAAACCGCAATGTTCAATAATTGTATATTCAATAAACTAATATCCAAATAAATAATAATAAAGATATATCTTATATTAAATATATAAATAAATAAACGGGATACTTTGTGTCAAATTTAAAAATAAAGCGACATTTGTCAGGTGACTCGATTTAAAAAGAAGCTGCGTTTCAGCTACAATGCACCGAGTACGAAAGTCGATAAACGCACGGTCGAAAAATATAACTTGGAATTTACCGATCTGTTAACGGCGGACGCGTTAAACAGTCTCTGTGCTTTGCGATACAGCAGTTAATTACTGCCAACAAGCACGAAGTTCCTTTGTCCTACAACTCTCGTTTTCCACAATCGCAATTAAATTTACCAGATTCTCGTTGCCAGTGAGTTTCTGCCGTCGACGAATTGCGTGATGCACAATTTGCAAGTGGAAGCTCCACCTTCGCGTCAGCGATACGGTGACATAGTCCAGATAACTTACTTAACCTAGTAGTTTCTAAACTGAAATGTCCGATAAATTTCATCGCAAAACCAGATGACAAAAAAGTAAAAAATTTGTCCATTTGATCGAAAATATTTTTAAAATTCACTTGCCGGTAGATTTTTTGTCTAGATATTATTAAAAATAAATAATTGAACAGCAATAATAATTAAATGACTTCCCTAAGTAATATGATATATAATTAGAAATGTTTTGCTGATTTTTAAACGACGTTGTCTCGCTTCGTGTCTTTTCATTATTTTTCTAATTTATCCCAACGCCGCAGTTTTCCGCGGCGACTCAAACGCAAAAATCTATCGCGTTTTAAACTGCCAGCATCAACACGATTTAATTCAGTTAACAATAACAACTGGATTTTAAAAGCACAATTATAATTTCGATTACTGTTTCATTATTTTGACGTAATGTTATTTGCCAGTGTTGATGGCTGAGATGCAAAACACGCTAGGAATTAAATTTTCAATATTGAAAACTTCGATAATGTGTTCAACGGCATAATTGTGATAACCAGCCGTACGATTAAATGTTCGAGATTTGATTACAAAAATACTCTCGTGTTCAATCTTTCACATAACACGATTTCCGTGCTGATAGTTTTTCTTCCCAAAATTCATCTCCGATAATATAAAAGCATATTATCATAATATAAATCTGAAAATATAAATCTGAATACGTAGATACGTTGGATATTTATGGGAATCACAAAATATAAATCTGGATACGTATTTCGTATATACATCGGACATCTGCTGATCTGCGCTCGGCTTTGTGGGACGCCGACATGGACACGAACTCTTCCTTCGCCACATTTCTTCCTGTGACGATAAGTCAGACTTTAAGAGACCGCGATCGCAGATATCTTATCTACGGTCTCCCTTTAAAGGCGCACCGCCGATGTATGCGCGCAAAACCACCTCGGAATTTATCTTGGTGTACGTTATCGTTATCGTAATCGTTATCATTACCGTCGGCCGGAATGGAGTTTGGGAGCTGCTGGAGGTAGAGTTTTCATTGCGCCGACTATTATTAACTCGTGATATAGATATTATCGATCATTAAATCTATCGACTGTTCTTAACGCGCGATTTACGCGTATCACGTGAAACGCGTTAAAAACGGAATAAGAACAGAAATCTCTCGTAATCTCGTAAAGATTCAAGAGTTCTCTCAATTTTGCGATATTTTTTTTTATCGGAAAAGCAGAGAAGCTCCCTTATTTCATTGTTTGAACGAGCTTTTTAGTCTTTTCATAGAATGTGCAATATTCACGATCTACCAAAGTAAAAACAGTTCTATATTTTTTAATTTCGTCAATCAACTGTTTATTTATGATTAAAAAATCCCTACCTTTGTAAATAAAATTAAAAATTATCGAAAGAGAGATTTGCCAAAGTTGAATCAGTAATTTATTTTATAGTCAGTAAGTCTATAGATTAAAAACTATCGGACTGAAAATCCTGATAATTATAATAAAATTATATATATATATATATATATATAATATATACACAGTTATAAACATTCCGTTTTAATTAACACCCCATTTTAATCATAATTCATCGTATTACTCATTTTCCCATTTCCGCCACTTGACCGTCTTCTTTCCATTAATTGCGCCGTTGTCGCGACGTGATTAAAATTTTTTTCCCGTTTTCTCTTTTTTTCCTCAGAGAGCGACCCCGGTAATAACAATTACTTATTTCATTGTCGGATATCGCGCGTGTCCGATCACGCTGTCGCCGCCCGCTGATTGCGGTGTGTTACGAGAAAAGTTCCGCTGTCACAACGAGTAATAACGATTTCGGTATTTTCGGCAGTTTCCAATCGCTCACTCTTGCATTTAAGAAGAATATAAATTATAATTATAAGAAATTCAATGCCAGAAAACTCGCAAGACACATTGAATTTATTCATTTGCAATGCTAAAAAGAAGAGGAAAAAGAGGAACAAAATCAAAGAACAAAAACCAAATTGTAATCTCGCATGAAAAATCGTAACGGTTTTCTCCAAAAATTTTTAAGAAAGAAATAGGCACCGAGGAATTGCGTATCTTAACATTAGCAATGCGCTTCGCGAAGTGAAATTCGCGGCAATGTCGTGCAGATTGCAAACTTTTCCGGCGCGGAAAATTTTCTGAACATAATTGCCCGCGATCAGCCGATCTGAAGTATTCCGATGCGCTGCGAGAAAGAGCGCGGTACTTTCGGGAAGTTCACGCTCGGAGTGGGAAAACTTTTTAACGCCGCTATTCGCAACAAGGAATTTCCGCGGCTGCGACGCGGAAAATGCGAGATCGCGCTTTATTCGTACTACAATGCTGTGTAATTAATTCGACTAATTGCGAGAGATTTGAGGGAGCGAATAAGCGCGTTTTCCGATGGGAAACTCTAAAGCACCGAGGCTTGCGTGATGTAACCTAACCGATATGAATGTTATAAAAGAAATTAATAATTTTATTGAACTCTATTTTCTGAGATTAACCTCTCCGTTGTTATAATAAAAATTGCAATAACAATTAGATTGATGTTACGATACCACACATTCTGCTGCGTGTTAAAATAGCCATTACAGTTTGATGTAACGATTCGATATGGCAATAAATGATAATTGACGAAATTGATGATTATGATATGATAAATAATGAAATAATTTGATGTAATTTCTTAGTTAATGCAACAGAATCATATAGTTAAAATTGTCTCCAAAAATTACATGTAACAAGGGAAGATATACTTTAGTATCATATAATATATATAATACATAATTTTTATTTTTTTATTTTTTTTTTGTTTGAGATACAAGGCATTTTGGAAAATTAAGCTCAAAATCTGTAAGAAAATATTTTTTGTTTTACTTTGTTATTTATTTCATTTTAAATATTTTGATACTAATTAAAGATTACATTTCTGGAATTCTTGAATGAGATAAGACAGACGGATGTTTCACATGTCAAATAAAACTCTTTTATAATCTCCGTAGGTGTTGTATTACGTGCTGCAAAATTTTTAATCTCTTCTCTTAAAATTCTGCATAAGAATATCCAGCGAAGTAGAATAAGCTCGAATTTTCTCGGCTGCGCCACATTTTTCTCGCAGAAAAGTTAATTTAATTACCGCGTATTTTAACGATTGTAAAAGGTAAACGTTCAAAAGTGGAATAAATTCATTGTTTCGCGCTATACCGCGACAAAAAAAAAAAAAAATACGAGAAAATTCTTGGTGCGAGATTATATCGTAAGCAAAGCATTGAAGCTGTAACGTGATTAAATACAAAGTAAACTGGGTAAATTAATTTTACGACTGAAATCAGGTAGGATCGTGTAATCGCGGTAATTGTTTTGCATAATGTATAAAGACGAGATATATTTTATTAATCAGGCAAATGGTCAGAAATATGCAAAACTCATCATTTGACATGTCTATATTTGCATATAGATCACAAAATATCGTTATAAAATTTATATAAAATATAGGACGTTTTTTTTAGGAATGAAAGAAATTATGTTCATGTACTATCTTCTTATAGGGATTTCTCTGAATGAGATATTAAGTGACTGAGAAAAAATTGCAAAATATAAAAACTTAAATACATCATTTAAAAAATGGTTATTCAAAACCAAATTATAGTCTCTTAAAATAATGAAATTAATTAAATTATTCTTGTTTGATAATAACTTTACACATATAATAAAAGAATAAATGAGTAATTAATAACTTTTTGATTTTTATTTTGTTTCAATTACCCTTTGATCGCTGCTACTCTCTTGCAAAATAATATACGAATAAAATATACATTTTTTAATCTAATTATTGTCTGTGTGATTTTGTGCAAACAGCAAAAGGAAACGTTAATGCGCGGAATGAATGATGCAAAATGCGCTGACAATGTCTCGACCGTTTACAGAAGCGTCATCCGCGCAGATAGATTTTACCGATCGATGTAATCTATTCCAACCAGCTATCGGGTTAGCGTAAAATTCGCACGATGATTCTCCCTCTCCCGTACTCTCTTTCCCTCACACTCGATTCTTCCGCTCGCACCCGACTGCCTCCCTCGTCCTCTCTTTCGTATTTCTATCCTTTAACGGAGCTCCACCGCTACCGATCGAGGTCAGACACTTGGATTTCACACGATTTATAATGCAGCCCTTTCGAATAGGATGGAATACGAAAGAGGGTACGAGATGGGCACGTACCAGAAATACGATCGTCTACGCGGATTCATTCGCAAATAGCCTCGCACGCGCTTCAAAGATACTCTCGAAACTCAGACAAAACACTATACATAACATATTGAACGCCTGTGATTATTTGTAATCTATATTTCTCGATTAATTGTAAATTTAAATAATATCAAATAAATATAGAGATTTTTTGACCGCTATCGAGTTCATCGAATCAAATGAGAATTTTACCTATACGGTCAAAGCTAGATCTTGGGCGCCTAATTATATTATTGTATACATTTAAGATACAATTTTTTTAAACTTTTCAATTATCTTTGAACTGCGAGCCGAGTTTTGTTGGATTCGTACGCATTTCCAAACTGAACTGAATAAAATCATAAATTAATTCTTTAGATCTTCAAATAATTATTAATGCTAATAGCATCTTAAAAATCTGTAAATAACTTATTGCGAAAAATATTACCTCAGCCAGGGTTTGAACCTGGAACCTCCTGCCTATCCGGGGCAAGCATCTTACCAATTCGACCACCGAAGCATGTGATAATATTCATCGCAATAACCGGTACATATATATATTGAGAAGCGTTACTTTTCAGGCGACGCATATAAATAATATCAAATAAATAGAGATTTTAATTAACTGAAAAATTGTATCTTAAATGTATACAATAATATAATTAGGCGCCCAAGATCCAGCTTTGACCGTATAGGCAAAATTCTCATTTGATTCTATAAATTTAAAGAAGCTAATATTTTATATAAGGAATATTAGTATAAAAAAATAATGAAATTTTTTAAGAATATTCAGAATTATTTTATATTTTTTAGTAAAGCTTATTGAAGCTTATTAATTATAAATTTAAAAAAGCTAATATATATAAAGAATATGAATATATTATATAAAAAAATAATTAAATTCTTTAAGAATTATTTTAGATTTTTTAATTAAGCTTACAAATTGCTAATTGTTAAGAAGCAACAAGAAATTATGTACAAAACTATTCTTACCAGATAAAAGAAATAAGAAAATAATTATAAAATTGCAACAATTTTTCATAGTTTTTCAAAATTAATAAAATTCAATAATTAGGATTTTTTTCCAGTTTTTGTATTTAATCTTACGAAAAAAATCTATTTTTATATAAAAAAAAGCTTATATAAAACTATTTCTTAACATTAAAAAATGTAATGGAAAAAAACGTAATATGTGTTTTTTTTATACATGGTTTTCTTCATACGCAATTCGTTATCAAACACGTACTTTTCCACTTGATATCGATAAACGATGAACTTCCCTGCAAGGTTAAACTATTATAAGCAATTACAACAATTACGAAAATGCTCAATGTTACGCAAGTTTTAATACGTTCAGCGGTTTTTAGTATATAGACATCGTGTTTAATCCAATATATATAGCCCTTACAGCCTCTCTGATAATGCCTCGATCGAAGCTGACCGCAACAACAGACGTCGACTTTGGCATTACAGGGGCTAAATCCCGTCAAACCAATCAGGGCCCGGCCCACGACTATGAGATGTCCTTCAATCACTTTCCTACCTTCCTCATCCATCGTGGATACAAGCATTCTCCCCTAAATTGCCGTCGTTTGCGTTTGATATGTACTTATAATGTAATTTACTGAAAAAAGGTATACAAATAATATATTTGATGGGCAAATATATCTATAATAACTTAACTTTCTGCTTTATTGCGCTAGATTTCCCAGGAAATAAATATCTAATATTATAATTACGCTGATTGTATTGACTCTCTGTTAACTTTGATGTAATATGAAGATGGGTTTTTGAAATTATTTTAAAAAAGATAGTAAAAACTGCAACGAGTTGTTCTCGAATTATTGGCAAAAGTAGAATATAGCGGGCAGCAAATAATTAAATCAAAGTTAAGTAAATTTAATATCATTTACTTAATGTTGCTATTATACGGTTACTATGATAAAAATTTTGAAAATTTTGTTTTGAATATTGTTCAAAATCAAACAATCCTTTAAAGTCTTGAATGCGTCTCAAAGTATTAAAAGTTATTTTTTTTTATAACATTTTATACTGCATACTTGAATGACATCGCATCTAAAGTTTAGAATATTTAGATAAGAATTTAGTGTGCGTTTCAAAGAATTTCTTTGTTTATCTTTGAAATTTACATTTAAATAACAAAAATTTAATAATACATTTCCTGCATTCTCTAAATGATCTAAATATAATGCAATTATTATTTAACGTCTAATCGCATATAAAATTCACATTTTCGAATTGATGGAATAGGACAAAATAAATGAGAACAACAAGTATGAAAATCATCAAAGATGCAAAACCGTGGCGGGCAATATAACGCCTGCATTTTATTCGACAAGCGACGTCTCGTTAAGCACGCGGCAATCTCATCGCTCTCGTTTCCTTCTCTCTGATATTTTTCCGAACGCGGCTGGAGAGGATGCATCCTATCAATGTCAAACACGGAGAGTAGAATTCCTGAGATTGCGGTTCGACGGATAGTCGAAAAAGCGGCAGCCGTGTTCACAAAAATACGAGTGCGCTTTTTATATCAAGAGTTCTCTATTCCTACACGCTAATGTATCACGTTAGTTGTGCGTAAAATCATTTATTTTTTATTAAGCCATTAATAATAGCTGTTATTAATATAATTGAATTATAATTAGAGATAATAGATATCATTATTGTACAGTTTATTATACAGTTATACAATAAAAGCACATTTATGTTATTTAACGAAGGATGTTAAGTGCAAATTTGATTTTAGAAAAATTCGAGGATTTTTGTTTCATGAAAAAGAGGAAAAAAGGAAAATTTTAAAAAAATAATGATTTTACTGATAAGATAACACTATGTACTACGTATTATTATGCTCGTAGTAAGTGACTTTAAATGTTATAATAACATCGATTCGAAAGACTATTAAGGCTGCAATTATGATTATAGATTGTAAGGTTTATTTTTATTATATATATTGCGTCGAAAAAATAGTATAAATGGCAAGCAATTGTTATCGTCTTCGCATTTGCGATATACGTATCTATCGGTACAGTTCAGTCATTTATTTTATTCTTGCAATAATTACAACAGATTTAATTATTAAAAAACGCACGTATTATCAAAAATTTGCTAGATAGTGCAATTCATTGTATTCCACAAACAAATGCAATTTATTGCGAAAATTTTAATTTTACCGGGTTTTACGCAATCCACATACAACTAAAAAAATTGCTATCAAAGGATTTCATGCGAATGCAATTCGTGCATTCGTTGCAAAAATCAAAGTGGAACATTGAGATATCGCGCAACTTACTTCATTAATCTATCTTATTAACAAAAAGAAATTAAAGAGCACATTAGAATCGTTTTTTCCGAAAAGTTAATAGTTCGTGTTAATAGTTAATGTCAATAGTTTCTTAATAGTTAATGTTAATAATTTGTGTTGTGAGATTTCGGCAGAAAATCATATCCCTTACTAAAATATCTTTACTGCGAATACATCAATCTTCTGATATAGTCGCAGCGAAGGCAAAACAACAACTCTGTTAACAAAGTAAGTAACTTTTCAATCAATATTTGATTAAAAGGGCATCTGTGCGATATTTCTCTTGAGACACGAATTCGAATCCCGACGAAGAATCCCATTTTGTACAATATTATTGTATAAACTATTGGTAAAAATGGGGCCTTCTTTGGTTGCCTTAATAATTTTGTCGATGACGATTGGAAGTTATGAAAGTTATGAAAGTGTCAAAATAAATGTTATGCATACATGGAAATATCCTGAATTTGTACCGGACAGTCAGCAGGAAAATTTTGGCATTTATGATCCTTACAAGTGCTTTTTATACGATGGAGACAAAGCAAACAGTAAGTTAATAACAGACTATTCGAAAAAGTTGTAATAATTTTGTATAAAAATATGAATAATTTTATTATAGCGAAATTTGCAGTTATAGTAGTTGATATATAATGATTATACGTATTATGATCTATACGTTTTATTATGTATGTGTGTGTGTGTGTGTGTGTGTGTGTGTG
>JANQDE010000053.1:1234925-1251849 GCA_037157785.1 Cephalotes varians
CACACACACACACACACACACACACACACACACACACACACACACGTTGACGTATTCAAGCTTGAATTTGTGAGAAAACTCGAAACTTTATTTTTCAAAGAGACTTTATTTCAGATTCGAAGATAAACTTTCGTTAGACGTTAAATATATTTACAAGTTCTGTTATTTTATTACTCTTTTCTTCTTCTAGATAAATTTTTGGTTGTAAAGTGTTGGTTGTAAAGTCTTTTTGTAAATACAATATACTTTATATACATAAATCTTTGTATAAATCTTTGAATAAATTATTTCAATAATTCTAAAATAAACAAATTTATTAGTCTATTTTTTAATTTTATTGTTATTTTTAATTTAGTTAAGCAATTTATTAATCAATAAATCCAGAAGAGTGAATTTAAATGAAACCATACAAATTAGAAAGCAATGTATGAATAAAATTATATATATGTTTTTTTAATCTTATTTATATTTTTATCTTATTTATATTATATGTATGTTTTTTAAATCTTATTTATATTTTTTCTTTTTAATTTTAATAAGTTAAACAATATTTCTGTTCTTCTGTGTCTTGGTTAATAATTAATAATTAATGCTAAATTAAAAATTTTAAATTTTAAATCGATAGAGCAATAAAAATAAATAATAAATTGTTTGTTTGAGATTCAAATTTATTTTAAAATTCTAAATAATTGAATAAAAGTTATGTAAATCACGCTTGAAACTTTACATATCAATGCAGAAGTATTAAAGATATCAATCTGATAGCATTACTAATTTTAAAACGATTATACAGAACGCGGAGTTACGTGCAATTTCAAGCGCGAATGATCAACTTGAATCGGTTACGATATAAAAAGTGCCAATCTTTTATATCATTTTTCCTCGTTATCGTCACAGATTCAATAATCCAATTAAAAGTGACGGTCATATCATTCGCAGGATTTATCGATGTCCTATTCATCGGCCGATAAACTTCTCCGTCGCAAATGACATAATTCGTTTAAACGATCCGTGAGATATTAAACAAACGCGAACGATATTTCAGGGAATTCTCCTATTCGCTTCAGAAACATTAACGTATCAGCGATGCAGTTCATTAATTTCTTCTCGATCACCGCCCAACTTTTATCCTGTACTCGTAGAGAGGAGAGATTATCCGGTGATCTCAAGAGAATGCAATTGAGAATTTAATTTGAGAAAGCGAATGGCAATGCAAACAACTGATTCAATCATCCATTGGATAATCCTGCATTTTATTTATCTTATTATTTAATATCAGTTTGCACTTATAATAATCCTAAAAGAGAGATAATCGTAACTAAAGAAAAGAAAAAGAGAAATTGATTTTTATTATCAAATAAAATATAGCCATCTATCTAGAAATAAATTAATCAATACAAAAAATAAATTGCATATAGCTATAGAAATGGAACTCTTTACATAAATGCATGAAGATGAAAACTAGTGTTGTTATTAAAACGTAGAAAGTAAGAAAAATAGAAATAAAGCGTGTAAATACTTTTTAAAAGTATAAAACGCACAACGGTAAATGTAAATCGACTGCTTTGATCTTAGTGAAATTACTGTCGAGTGTAATTTTGAATCTTTTATTACATTTGCTTACACACACACATGTAGCCGATTCTATAGAATAAACCGTAGATTTATAAAAATTAATTATAATACCCTTACAATACCATGTGAAAAACGCATCTTATCCGTACAAACGAGAGTATTTCGAGTCCGGTCACTGTTTCATCTATTTAAAGGGATTCAAAAAAATCTGTAAAAATTTATGAATATACTTTCAAGTATGTAGAATAAATGTTTGTACTTTATTTTAGAAAAAGATTAAATATAAGAAAATCTTTCAAAGTTACGAGAAATTTTCATTCAGAGGACAGAAATCGAAATATCCCCGTTTGTTACGGAACGAGTTAATCTTTTTTGTTATAATATATATCAATCCCGGACATTCCATTCCATTTTCTCCAGTCTTCTGACCTATATTTGTTTACGAGTTCATCTATGATCCGGAGAGAATATGGTAGAAATATACTGCTCCAATTATTTATTCCATCTCTTTCCCATCTCCGATCTCTCTCTCTCTTTCTCTCTCTCACGCACGCCCACACACACACACACACACACACACACACACACACACACGCGCGCGCGCGTGCGATTGGTATCCCGCGCCTTACTGATCGCTGTGTTCATCGCGCGAAAAAAAAAGGCGACGAAACTTAAAGACAGCAAAAAGTTTTGCCATTATAATATGAAAATTTCACGCGGCGAGAAGGAACGAACAATGATCGCGCGCATCCCCGACAAACGGGGGCACGCTCGTGACGCTGCGCGAGCGGTCGCAATTGCGATCGTATTTCGGATGCATTCGATCGCGTTTCCCTCATCCTCTTCCGTTTCTCCGTCGCGCGGCACGGGCGCGACATGGCGGTAATCGAATTCCACGGATTCGCAATTATTTCGAAAGTTCACGACCGACGGTAGGTTTAACGACCCGTACGTGATAACGACGGGCGTGATCTCCGCGTCGACCCCGCGCGACCATCACGACGCCAAATGTATTTCCGACGTGAGATCAACCCTAGGCGCGGAAACGGAAAATCTTCAGCTGCGAAGCTAAGCAATTCTATCTTTCTCTCTTTTCTTTAAGAGATTCAGACGGAAAGCTTGGATTTTTATGTTGATATAATTAAAATACACCGAAGTGTATGTTGCGTGGCCAAAAGACGCAACGCCAGGAATGTTGATTGTTCAGTTGCATCGTGTTTCGGAACGTATCTGTTATCGATCGCAATCAGTCTAGTCATTCATAATCTTTGACGCGGGTCATATCGGGGACTTCTAATTCTTTTGTTCACCGGCCATTCGCGTCGTTCGTATTTTCGACAAGTGTCAAATCTGCTCCTGTCGATATTTCGAAATGCTTCCGCTTCCTCTTCCCTCCCGTTCACGCTCGATACGCTCATCCGGCGGAGCGCAAATAAAAGTATGTGTCGCGGAACGATTTGCGGAAAATGGGACGAAATCGTCCGGCGACGTCGTTCACTTGGCGGAATTACTTGTGACGGTTATTATGCGATGGTACAAAAACAGCAGTTTACAGCTTTAAATCTGCAAGTATCCAAATCGAACATAAGTAGCAAAAATGTGCATATAAATCTATTATTCTACATGGAAGACTTTAAAATTGGAGAAAAAATAATATTAAGATATTCGTATCACAATTAAATTTTCTTTTATTCGAATCGGTGTTAGATCTGATTTACACGATGCTTTTGTACTAGCAACTAGCTCTTCCAGCGAATTAGAACTAGCAACTAAACAAATATAATTCTATAAATTATTTTTTTTTTACGCAATTTGATCTGAGACTGAGGAAAATTTAAAATCAAAGCCCTTCTAGATATTCAAACTTTATTCTCCGTTCAGCGTATTAAAAATGAAAAACCGCTTTTGTCGGAGACATAAACATTTCCGTCGTGACATATCTGCTGTTGCGATTAATCCAGCTTTTCTAAGACATTTGAAATGACATTTAAAATAACAAGCAGTAGCATTTTAAATTTATTGTACACACCGAATATTCCAAATGCGCATCACGTTTGCTTCCTGTTCCATTTTCAGAAAATTACGTTTAATCTTTCCTTTGTGGAAATCCGAAGGCAGCATTCCTATTCGATTATCGGGCGATCTTGTATGAATTGCTTGTCCAAACGCATGTTTCGTAGAAAAGAGTTTTTCGTATGTTATTTCGAAAAAGTAATATATTAACGCGTGCTGCTGCTGGGAACGTATTATCATTATAAAGGCGATATCGTCCGATGGCAAGAATCTAGTGTCCTTAAAGATGTTTTGACTAAACATTTACAATATCAGCTAAAAGTTTAAACGACAAAAAAACAACAAAAATAACAAAAAAATGATACAAAATTTTGTAACATCTTGAAATCAACTGCAAAATAACAATATTAATAATTTGATTTATAATGGCTTATGCAGCAAAATGATGTTGCGTAAGTCATATTTTGCTACAGTTTTAAATAACTTTTAAACGAGTAAGTAAATCCAAATAAACTTTTGCACGAATATTTATTAGAGAATTTTATTAGTATATGTAAAAAATTTGATTTAATTTTGTAATGCTACTTCCTCAAACTTGCAAATAAGTATTCAAATAACTACAAAACCCAATTTTACACAAAAATGTAAACAAAAAACTAAATAATTTTTAAATCAATAAGAGAATAGTGTGCTTAAATTTTACACAGATACTCAGACGTAAGTAAAACGACCCATCAAATTTTTATATCTTTGATAATATTTTGAGATGTGACACACATATTTTTGAAAAAAAAAAAAAATATATATATATATACACACATATATCGATACGGTAATCGATAACTCAGTATAGTCAACATTAAATCATCTCGCTCGCGGTTTTTTGCTGGGACCGGCGGATTAAATGCTGCAGCGATGGTGCATCGTGCGCTCGCGTAATGCCCGTTTGCATTTGAGCTTAAATATCAACGAAGCTCGGTAGTCGACAGACATCTCGAACAGAACGAAAACGAACGACTTACTCTCAAACTGCAAATAACGTATGCATTGACTTTGAAATCAAAACGCGTGAAGAGTGGAACTATTCAGACGGATTATTCGTTGTTACAATTATATCATGTTTAAACGGAGACGCGTTTATCTGCATCGAGATAGAACCGGTGTTTTTACAGCGGATTGTGGAAACTCTATCGATGGCGCGATTCCGATTTCATTAATCTCCGAGTCCTCAATTTCGAAAGATAGACAGCGTTAACCTGACAACCGCGGCGACGCAAAATGACGCAAGTTGCTCTATTTAAGGACGACCTCCCGAACTGCTTCCCTATCTCGTATCGCGCGTAATCGGATTAACGGTAAGTTCTCTCGTGTTTTCCTTTAAGTTCCGGTTAACTTTCCACGGGAGTATCCGTGACGCTTGAGCGATCCGAACGCTTCAGCAACGTCGCGGTTATATCGGAGTTTGCTTGTTGCATGTCACGAGCATGGTTACCACTTGTTACCACCTTCCGCAATCCCTTCGCTTCCCTCTCAATATTCCTCGTTAAATCTGACAATTTGATCTTTTTCTCAATTAAGTTAATTATCGCAAAAAATTTGTGACATAAGCCGAGAATTTTTCAGGAACAATGAAGGACTCTTGCAACCGTTAATTATAATAAAAATATAATAATTATGAAATTTAATAATAATCAATTTTATTAAAACAGTTGTTTATTGTGACAAAGCATAATAATTATAATTTTTACAAAATAAGTGTAAGTACATATAAAGTACAACCTTATGTTTGACCACTATACTTTCGCAGTTCCAATGTTTGGTTCCAAAGAATGCTTGGATCCATACGAAAAGAACGATTTTGCTAAAGTATCTAAAAATTTAGTTAGATACAAATCTGAAAATATAGTTTTGTTGGACCATCAAAATAATTATGTAGAACATTTAAAGGAATCCTAAAGTCATATTTCATCTGTTTTAACAGAATGCAATTTTTCAAAAACGCTATTTTTCTAATTGCCTTTACATATTGTATTTTAAAATCTTTTTTCGCAATTAAATTATAAACAAAGGAAAATATAACAATGAAGAATTTACTGATTGATTTTATAAGAAAAACAATAAAAACATTTTTTAATTGTTCAATTTTTGTCGTTTTTCTTATAAAATTGATTAGTATCTTTCATGATTGCTTATAATTTATCCGTGGAAAAGAATTTTATAATCTATAAAGGCAATTAAAAAAATAGCGTTTTTAAAAAATCGCAATCTATTGATAAAAGACGATTTTAAGATCTCCTTAAGCATTGATGACAATGCTGCAAAGTTTTAAAATTCTATCAACTTTGAACGTCTTACATAATTATTTCGACAATTCAAACAAAATTATTTTCAGCTTTGTATCTAATCAAATTTTTTAATTTTATTCCGTGCAGAAAAAAAAATGATTTTTTTTTTAGCATATCGCTAATGAGTATTGAGACATTCTCACCCACGTCGCAAGCGGAACATCTCATATATATTTGATCGTCTCCATAATTTTTATACATCGTCGTAGCCGCGCGCGGGCAACGAAATGGACAGATTTACAAAAGCGTTGAAAATTCACGTCGCACACAAATATACATGTCGATCGAAGGATTATCATCGATTTGCGGTCCGCGAATTTGCGGGGACGCCAACCGCCGAGGCGTAAATTGCGACGGATTAATCGCGGATCAGACATGCATTGAAACACACGCGCGCGCGAATAATACTTTCCGAATGATTCTCGCTCGTTTCATTATTTCCTTTCTCTGCCGCGCTCGAAATACAGCCGCGGAAAATAATCACGCCGGGTGGTAAATAGCTTTTGGCTCGCCGAAATAATTTAATTCCCCGATTAACGATGTTATCTCGCCGGCTGGGCCAGATGATTTGCCAGCGCGATATTTTAACACAGCCGAGAGCTCCAGGTCCACGCGCTCTCATCAGTTTCGCCGGTGGAGTTTAATGTCTGTTTCGGTTGTCGCATTCCCGATTTTGATATAGTGAGTCTCTTTTTTTTTCATTTTAAGCCGGATAAAAGGGCGATGGGCTTTTCGCTGTGCTGTCAAAAATGGCTGTTAGCGGCCGAGCGATTTGTTTTTAATCCATTTTACAATGTCAGTATGTAGACGAGGAATCATCCGTTGTGCTTGTATTAAAAATGATCGGATGGTCGACTAATCGAGTTAAAAAAAGAAAGCACGTAAAAGACCGCGACATTCAATCAGAATAAATGATAATTGAGACGCTCTGCCGCACTTCAGTAAAGCGATACTACATTGTCTTCTTTAGAACAGCAATCACGCGATCAACGACTGTGGACAGCATCAAAATTCCGTCAATGACAAACATCGTAGCCGATAGCGTAGCATTTACCACGGCATTCGACGTATTAAACCATACGTGTTAAACCATGACAGTTGCAAACCACGGGCTCGTGAATTATTCCAAGCTCGACGGACACAAATACGGGGGGGGAGGGGAGAGGGAAATCAAATATCCTTGTCGCGAACAATTTGTATGGTCCTGATGCCCCGACGTTTATAAGACGCCTGGAATGTTCGTCGTGAAAACAATGCCTGTCGTGCGACGACGCTTCGGTCGCATTTTATTACACGATTACGTACAGAAACGTTTCGGACGTAAATTTCGCTGATTTTCGTGGAGGATAACATCCGGGTCTTCGTATTGCGACAGGCAATCAAGACACGGCTATATCGATAAATTAGTTCGAGTGCGCCAATTAGTGAAAAAGTGAAATACAAACGGGTACTTGCTTTCTCGCAGGAGCGAAAGACACGGTCAACAAAATAATTGACATAATCATTTAATAAAAGCCTAGTTGCATGTTTCAGCGCACAGTGACAATTAGGAGAAAAGATTACCACTTGATGCAGATACAAATTTCTGGAAAGATAATTCTTTTTAACAGATTCATTGGGGCGATATATTTAATTGGCTAAATATATAATTAATAATATTTTTATGTGAATAAATAATTAATACTATTAACTATATTTTGCATGTAAACAAATAAGACGTGTTAATAATAGTATAATTGACTAATTATTAATATTCAACAATGAACACACGCAACGAAAAAAATATTTAATATTTTTATTTTTAATACTTCAATATCTCGTCACTCTCGACGTGAACCCATTTTCGCGTTCACGATATAGTAACAAAATGCTATTCCCGGCACGTCACTTCTTGTGTATACAAGAGACAAATGTCTTATTTGGCAGATTGTAAATCGCGCTCACAAATATTCGTGCGACATCGCCGCGTGATTTGCATTCATCATTGTCCGCTCGCGAATTATTAACACGAGATCTTCTCGGCATCTGCCGATCAATATTAACGAATTTTCTCGCGAATTTTCCGAGTGCCACATAATTGTACTTCTGTCCGCGTTTTTGAAGTTCTATAAAAAAATCGACACGCCAGGAAATAGCTTTATTTCTCAAAAAAAATCATGCCACTAACCCAATCTCACGCCAAAATTCTATGACGTTATTCTCTACCGATTGCTATAATCGTGCTACTGAATCTGAAGCTTATGTCATTATGTCTAATTAATGCCTAATTTGCTGTAATATCATGTATTTTTATTAATTTATTATAATACTATATATTATAATAAATTAGCAAAAATAAAATGTGTATTATATGTAATATTTTATATAATTAATTTAAATTTATTATAATACATGTATTATGATATCAGCTATTATAATAAATTAAGCAAAAATAAAGAAATGTCTGACTTCATCGAGCTTTTTTCTTGCATCTTGCATCTTGAATACGATATAATTTTTACAGATTTGTTTTATAAGCATAGTTTTATAGGCATAAAAAAATTTTTGTTTTATTGTAAAGACATATAATGAAATACGTATAAGTTTCAAAAAACATAAACTATATTTTACTTAACACGATCTATTATATATCTAAACAAATTGTATTATTGAAGACTTAACTCTTTTAAATGTTTTATATCCGTATGTTTTCGCTGAAAATTGATGAAAGTTTTATTTATGACGATAACTTCTTTGCACACATTATGTATAAACAACATAATTTCAATGGAATTAAATTTCGATTATTCCGACTTATTAGATCACTATTGACAATATATTTACTAGAGATTAAAACGTGAAACATTAACTAATTAAAAACTATTAAAAAATGTGTAATTATATACGCATCAAAACATTAATTAACTCATTGTCAGTAGTAATTATCCTAATACCGCAAATCGACGCCATTAATCAATAATAGATTCAGCTTATTACCACGACAATTAATTTCTCCTCGCGGAAATTGCGAAAGAAAAATCCAACTCAGGGAGAGATGCAAATGAACGTTTGTCGATTATACAAAATCTCGAGGGATAAAGCGAGGAGAGTTAGTTAAAGTTAATTTCGCAAGAAAACGCTGCAGCGCAAAACGGCATCAATCTCTTTCTTTCTTTCGCTCTTGCCGCGCAGAGAGTGTACAACGCTAATAATTTCTAAACTATCCTCGAACGACTCGAATGAAGCTAACCGTTTATCATCGCGGACACATTCGGAGCGGGAACAAAAGGGTGGTTTTCCGAAAGGGGACCCAAGGGGCCGACACGCGACAGGTTCGGAGATCTGACGAAGAAGAGTAGTCAAGACTGGCGCAAATATCGTGGAAATAATGCCGGGCGTGCGTGTTACCGCGCGTGAAATATGAAGCGGAAGGATTTATAACACGCGTCACTTCGTGGCCGATTTGCCGCGTACGTAATGTGACTGTACTTTTTCCGGAACAGTATACGCGTCGTTTTCCATTTCCCACGCCCACCCCCTCTCTTCGCGTAAATTGCGTACATCTGGTTAATGCGATGCCTCTCGTCCGCATAAAGCTGAAATCAATCCGGTCGATACGGTTCTCGTTTGTGGTTTATATAATTCGAGATCGTCGACGGTTTGTGATGAGTAAACTCTATAATCTGGCCTAACACGCGCAACATTTAAATGAATATTTGTCTGACGGGTCTGAATGTTTGTCTGGCATATTTGTGCAAAATATTTTTCAAGTTTTTTCATGCAAAAAGAAGCGAAGATATTAACGTTTTCGCGAATGAAAGAAATTTGATTATACTGAAATTGTTGATATTATTCTCTGCACCTATGTTTTTTCACGACAAATCTCTATTAATTTTTTTTGTTTTTAATTGATAAAAAATTAAACCAGAATTTTGCGTGAGATAACAATTGTTTGGAATCATTCTTGGAAAAATTAGATTTAATTCACACGAGTTTGTGTATGGTTGGGAAATGTATCTGATATGAACTTATTAATAAATCAAATTATAAGAATAAAGGGTTAATCTCTGAAACCGAGTCAAATTAGGTTTTAATGCTAAAATTTATATAATAATTGTTCAAAGCATACAAACTGACTTATATCAGAGCCATCTCTTCTCATTATAAACAAATATCGATTGAAAGCTAATTTAGCTTGTAGTCCTTTATTTTTATTATTTGATTTTTACTCTTCTTGAGCCTTTATATATATCTTATATTATTGTTAATAAACTCATCAGAAAACCTGTCTCATATTTTTATATTTTTATCAGAATATAATGTGTAAATAAAGATAAAATCAGATTCGTCCCAATCGTAGAGCTAACGAACTATTCTATTTAGCTACTCGGATGTATATAAATTCGATGTATATAAAATTGACTAGTAACATGAACATCCTTTTCATCGATGTACACGGAAGTTACTTCTGGTACTGCCACAGTTGATGCGAGCAACATGGGAACGCGGTGTGGGCACGGCCCTTCGACGAGACAGATTAACATTGTCGATGCGTCGTCGAAGTCGATCAACGTCCGTGACACAGGAACGTATTTGTCGTTAGCGAGATGGTGTTCCGACTAACGGTAAACAAATTGCTCCATACGAGACTACAAGATGTATTTAGGAACATTTCGCACGCGCGATTGATCAAAAAATTTATATAATAAAAACAATTAACGGATTTTTTAAATCAATTCAATACTTTGCGATATCAATCTATTTTGTATGCGTATGATATAACAATGACAATGCATAACCGATGCACAAAGAGAAATTCCGTGCAATAAAGAGAAATTTTTATGACATAATGTAATAACAGATACAAAAACAAAAAGTTGATATTTTTTATTTTATATATATAATATATATAATATTATTTGTTATTAAAATAAAAGATGGATATATATATATATATATATATTCATCTTTTATTTTAATAACAAAAAATTGAAAAACTAAAAATATTAATAAATTTTTTTTTCGCATTTTTCAACACTTAATATTCTCTCACTTAATATTCATTAATTTTGATGTTTTCAATTTTTATAGTTAATATTATCAATAGCTGATATTTTTCGTATTTCATAATTGAATCGAAGAAGAATTGATTTGAAGGTTTTATTTATCAATGATATTTTATATATTTAATTAGTCACTACAAACTGATATATCAATAATTCTGACTCGTACAAATTTTTATTTATTACTTTATTACTTTGGTTTATTTGATAGTGTCATTGGTAATATCGATACATATTAAGTTACACGACCGGTTATCTATCGTTTTGACGTATATCGATGTGAAATTTCGAAACCAAGTGCTTCTATTTGGATACCAACGCGACTCGCCCAAATAAACGAGTGAATTTAATCAAAACCTTTGCTACATATCGATTTGATTCCATCACTCGCTGCGTAACTGCAATCGATATAGTGACGAGTATCATAATTCCGGCAAATGCATGCAAGCTCACGGATATGACAAGGTTTATGAGAGCTCTTTGTCTTTATTATTCTCCTCATTCGTCTTTTTTTCTTTCTTCCGCGGTGGCCCTCTTCTTCTTTAGTTAATAATGACTGAACACAATCCACATTAGAAAGATCGCTTCGAGTGCGGTGCAGTCGAGTATATTGCGGGTAAGCTTCCATCTCGTTTGCCGCTATTGCCAACGAGATACCATTAAAAAACCGCTGGTTTTACGAGAGTTTGCATAGTTGGGAAAGTTCATCGTGCGCAAATGCCTTCTCGACAAATATTGTTGTTAGAATAAAAAGCAATAGGTCAGAACAACTATGGATCACAGCAGTCACGAGAAAAACAGATAATATCAGCATATATATAATGTTTGCATACCCAACTGTAAACTATTAAATTAATTGTAAATTGTAAAAGTTTGATGATATCAAGTGCGTAAACACAAGTGCATAAACTCTCGAAAATATCAAACTGATATAAAATTTAACTGTAGATTTTTAATAAGATTAATCGCTATCATATCGACAATTGCATTGTAAAATAAGTCATGAATATAAGAGATGTGAGTTTATAAATAAATTCTAATATATATGTATTTTTTACTTAAATAAATCCGAAATAAAGATAATAAAAATAATTAAATATTAAATATACATAATTTATTTAAATCAAATATAATCTTTAATATATACAATATGTTTCACTTTAATATCATTATGTCAAATATATTTTTCAATTTTAGCAAAATAAGGTAATAGAAAACTGAAACTACATTTCGTATCAATTTGAATGTATCTTGTTATAAATCAAAGATAGTTCATCTTTAAGTTCTCTGGACAAGGAGCTCATTGTGTCCGCAAAATGATATCATAAAAATGCAATAAATGCTTTTGACAGAAAAGAGAATAAAAGATGAAAAGCATGCTTGCCATTGCGCGAAAATAGGAGCGAACGATTAATTCGTCCGTCCGGAATGATACTTAATCGATTATCGAAATAATGAATGCCAGTTTCCGCGACATGAAGAGCCCATTGCGGTGCATTCAGTTCCGGCAAGATTGCGACGGGCTATTAATACGGTTGCATGCGCTTTTTTCTGTTACAGACCGGCCTCGTGAATGAACGCGAGATGGACGTCTGAATCGAAGCCGTCATGGCCCCGTTTCTATTGATCCTGCCGTTGCTGGCGTCGCTGTGCTACCTGATACAGCCGATCGGTAAGCGATGCTCCTCTTCAACGTCCGCTTGTCGGAAAAACGATATCGCGAAAAAGCGAGCGCGTCGTATATCTTGAATCCCTCGCTTTCAGAAATCCCCTTAGAAAGTCCCGCGATTGGTTGACTTGAGTCGATAATCAATTGACACGTTAAACAAATTACCGTGATTAATGATCGATCTTGCTCGTATTGCTCGAGCCAGTAATAAAACTGGGCTAGACAAGTATGGATATTTTTAAAGCTCGTATAAAATGTTCTTTCATAATATATTTTAAAATTACTACAATTACAATAAGAATAATAAAATTGCCATATTTTTTAAATTTATTAGTACATAATTACAGAAAACTTTTTACAATATTGTATATTTCCATTTCTTTGCACTAATTATGTATCTATGTGTGTATGTGAATAAAGATAATTTAAACCTCATTAATAATCTAAGAATTACCTTTAACAATCTATTTATTTACACGGACGGTATTATACTTATGTATGTAAGTAAAATTGCTATGGGGTATTAATGAAGAATGTGAATGATATCAAACGACCCTTGATAAGTATCAAGATGCTTCCGATAGGGGACTTGGGCAACCTCTCTCGTATTCGTGGAAGCCAAACGGAACTCCGTTGTTTCCCATCCGCGATTTATGGTCTTCGTGTGCTAACGAGTTCCTCTCTCATATGATAAGAATCGTCTCGATAACGGTTAATAGCTAGAACAAGAGGCAAAGAGAAGGAAGAAAGAAAGAAGATAAACGGGAATGAGAAAATTAGGAATATCTCGACAAGTAAATTATTTCTTACTTTATCACTGCTCGAATAATTGACTATGTATAAATCGATTCCTGATGACGGTTGATGAGAAGAAAGGGAAACAAATACATATCTTCATAAATTAATAGCGTAATAAATATACATGAATATTTGTATACACGGAAAGAACGGCTTTGCTAAAAGATCTAAAATTTTAGCTAGATACAGATCAGAAAAGTGATTTTATTGAACTATCAAAACAATTATGTAAAACGCTCAGATTAGTTACTAGAATATCAAAATTTTTGCAATATTATTCATTATATTCATTATATTTATTATATTTTCAAGGTTCTAATAAAATTATTTTGATGGTCTAACAAAATTTTTTTTTAGATCTGTATCCAGCAAAATTTTAGATTTTTCAGTAAAACTGTTCTTCTTGTGATAAATTTATACAATAATAAGTTGAGAAATAGACCGACAAGTATATAATACAATTAAAGAGAAAATTGGCTCTATTTGATCAAAGCAGATCTTGATGTTTAATAATACTTTTATATAAATTTTTAGATATATTTTTCAGTTCTGTAAATGGTTATCGATATATAGTTATCGATATGGTCGGATCTGCAATCCTAAACTGAAACTAGAATAATAATATCACAAAATCAAATTGATCGTCAGTTTAACGATGCTTAATGAGCATCTTGAAAGTTTGTAAAGAATTTATTGCGAAAAATATCATCTCAGCCAAGATTTGAGCTTATCCGGGGCAAGTGTCTTTCCAATTCGACCACTGAGGCATACATAATTCTTAAATGCAAAATTTACAATTTTTAAGCTATACATTTTTTTGTTCTGTTTCTCTTTTATATCATTAATTGTAATATTTATGCAATATGCAAATATTGCAATATGCAATATTTAAAGAAAATTAAAGCTTGGGAAGTTATGTGATACGTATTTTTATTCTTTTTATAAAAAAGTGCAACACAATTGAAAATACAAAAATAAAAAAAATTTTTTAAGCACATTTTATATATAAAAAAAATGATTTTTAAAATATTTGAAAATTTAGTTAGATTTGAAAATAATTGGTTGGACCATCAAATTATGTAGAAAATTCAAGTATGATGAGTAATGCTATAAAAAAGTTTAATATTTTGAGCGTCCTACATAATTATTTTAATAATTCAATAAAATTATTTTCGGATTTGTATCTGGTTAAATTTTTCAGCAAAACCATTTTTTTTTTCGTGTGCAATTCACGCGCACATACTAGAATTCTGAAACATTTTAACTTGGATGTTAAAATATTATAAAACTAGCTGAAATTGTATTCTTATTGATGCATTGTGAATTTATGCATTATATTTTCATGCGCTCAAATCCGATACACTCTAAAGCAAAAGTTTCGCGAATACGACTAGTCGAATTATACGCGTTAAACTGTGAAAATGTTCCATCTATTTTATTATTCTTTGTACATTTCAATGTATCTCGTAATTTATTGAGTGCGAACGAAAGCGCCGGAAATATCAAATGGCGTGCCGCGACTTGCACGCTATATTACATTGTCTTGCTTATGTTAACACGGATTTATTGTCGCGCCCAAGAACGAAACTTTAGCGCGCCTTACCGCGCATTTTCGTGAGTACATCGTGAAAACCGCAACGAAAATAAACGCTTTTAGTCTCAAGACGTTGGTAGTTAATTTACGGTGTGAAGATCCTGGCGCTTGCATAAGACAGAGATACAAATCTTAGAGTATGCAGTCGTTTGTCCGACGAGGTGGCAGACTGTTATTTAAATTACATATTAAAATGTAGGTGTCTATTATTTCTGACATTTTTAATGATAATAGAATATCTCATGAAAACATCGCAAAAAGTTTTTACGCGGTCATTATTGCAGAATTCTGCGCATCATTGCAACACGTTAATTAATATAATCATATCAATATAATTTGTACAAAATACATCTTAATGCATGATAATACGAGTCACTTCGAGTTGTAGTTTTATAGATCAAAGAGTAGCGTTTGATTCCATTTTATAATCTCGAACGTTCCACGCCATTTAAGTCACATTAATATGAGGATAACGTTCCGCATCTTTTATTGAAAAGAAATGGAAAGAAAAATTCTTTTATAACGTTGTATTGGATATCCGGAACAAATTGATCCCCAATGCACCGAGAGGCTTCAATTCGCGTATCGAAATGGTTCCAACGGGATACAGCTGGACTTGGTCCTTACCATGATAATGCCACGATATTACGGCGGTTGCCGGGGAGAAATACGAGAGGAGCCATGCAACTTATTGCATCCGCAAATGCGATTTCGCGTGAAGGGAGAGCAGTCCGCGGGGGCGCGGTGGAAACGATGTGATGGAACTGCAAAATTCCGGCGCAGCGTGCGCCTCATTTCAGACGTCTAAACCGTAACGCCCCATGTGTACGGTATTCCCTGGGAACGTTCATTCTTTAGTAGGTCATATCCCTCGACTGCGTTTCTGGATCTTGCGGTATTGCGTTATAAGTTCGCATTATACTTACATCCTAAACTAGACGCGTACAAATTGAACGATTTGCATATTGCTTATGTCATTTATGCTTTTTCTATTCGTTTAGCAAGAGTTTAACTTGTAAAATTATTCGCTATAAAGAGACATTTTAAAATATCACGTTAAGAAGAAATAATCTGTAGAAGAGAAACTTTTAACTCTAGATATTTTAATACAAGGTTGTATTTTATAAAATGTAATCAAATTTGGATTTTGAATTTAATTGATTTGGAATTATTGAAATTTGTTTTCAAATTACACTCAATAAAGGAAACTAGAGAAACTGCTATAATATTTATTGTCTTCTTGTATTTTAAAGAAGGATTTGTCGTGTTCTAAATTCGCGAAGTTATCACAGCATATTTCATTTTTGGTATAAATAGTACGGAACTTTTTTTTATTTTAATATTAAGACTTGTAAAAAAATGTTACTGGAATTTGTTTTTTTATATCATTGGAATAATATATGTCGTGATAACATCAGATTCGTTAAAAATAGACTAAAAATAATTTATTCAATTTCAATATTAGAAGAATAGAATGTATTGCAATTAAAATCAGTATATTAAATCTGACAAGATATTTTTTTCGAATATTTTAATATTTTAAATTATTTTAATTGAAAGTTTTTTTCTGTTTTTTTATGGTTATTAATAGTAAAGACGCTCCGAAAAATGTGAGAACAAAAGTATAAACAGTTATATAAGTATAAATATTTTTTAATACTGCAACGTCAAAAATAAAAAATAAAAATAGCAAAATTTAAAAACTGGAACAATAAAATTTCCTAATTCATTTATTCATTCTGTTTAAATTTTTCACAATTATAGGCTAATGGGACTCCTCTAAATTTATTATAGATAAAGTGATTGAATGTCTTGGAATTAAATTTCAAGCAAAGAAAACAGTATTTTTATATATGTATATTATATATATATATATATATATATATAT
>JANQDE010000053.1:1252279-1334649 GCA_037157785.1 Cephalotes varians
ACACACACACACACACACAAAATTTTAATAATTTCTTAAAAATATTATTATATTATTTCATAAAAAAATTATTATTATATTATTCTTATGTACTTATTACATAAGAAAAAATTGCTTACCTTACCTTTTAGTTTTTACTATCTTTTTGTTAAATGGTCTTTTTCGCACAATGATTACGAAAGTTTTTTTTATATCTTTATGCCTTCCTGTAAATCTTTAAGTGCAAATGTTTTAATCGCTTTCTTGCGATTCTGTTTGGATCTAGTCAATAATATCAAAATGACGGCCTTTTTATTTGTTCCTCTCAGTTGATCGAAAAATTTTATTGTAAAGTTTTAAAACGACGAGAGCATTAGGCACAAACTTCCGGATAAATGAAAAACAAACAATTGGATTCTTCACAACGCCCTCACACATTGCTTGTCGTTCGTTTATATTAGATTTCCAAAATATGATACAATGTTTGTTCCACTCTATACTCCCGATTTCGCCTCTATGACTTTTCTGTTTCCCCAAGATGAAATTCTGATTGTGAAAGACCATTATTTCGTCATTATTTTGTGAATTCAGAATCTCAGAATATTCTTAAAACACTCACACGTAAAGGGATTTATGAAATAATGGAAAAGTATAAGAAATGCTAGGAATTCGTCATGTCCAAAGAGATTTTTTTCGATAGAGATGGTGAAAACTAGGAATTAAAATAAATCATTTTTTTCTGTTGATAAAATCAGAATTTTTAAGCGTCTCGAAAGCTTGAAAATAGAAAGAAAAAGTCAAACTCAGTTTCAAAAACAGAAAATATGTTAACGAAGATGTTTATAAAAATAATAGGGTAAAATAACTACACAATAGTATATTATAAATTAAAAGATATTTATTCAAAGTTTTAAAAGATGAGTAATATTGATAATGTTAAATATTACAACACAATGATACAATACAATAATATTATTAAAAATGTAAAATAATAAATAAATATGCACATAAAGCAAGACTTAAAATATGAAAAATATATAGACTGAAGTACTCGGTAAAAAATTTTTCCTGGATATAAAAACATATATAAATGTATATGTGTAATTATATATAAAATATATTCATATATGTAATCTTTCTTTAGCAAAAATTTTATTTCTATATACAGGATAATAATAAGAAATAAAAGATAAATAAAAGAAGAAACTTTTTTTATGAAAGGTTCAAGAAATGAAAACAAAATATTAACATATAATTATATATAATTATAATGTTAATATAGAAAAGTTTTATATATATATAAAACTATTTAAATATAAAACATTGTACAATACTAATTTCTTTTTTTATGAGAGAGAACAATGCTAAATTTATTTTTGTATATAATTTTCAATTATTCTTATTATTTTTTACCTGTACATGTATGGACAGAGAAAAAGTATATTATAGAAAAAAACAATTTAAATATTTTATATATGTTATATGTAAACTATACGTTTATATATAAGCTATATGTTTATATATAACTATATGTTGTACATACACACACACACACACACACACATACATATATGTATGTATATATATATATGTGTATATATATATATATATATAATTTATATATATAATTTTTTCTATGAAAAATTTTTTACCAGAAAAAGATGTAACGGACAGAAAATATGTAATATATAATATCTGATTGAAAACAATCACTAATAGTATAATAATAGTATAATGGAAGAGTTTAAGTAGATGCGTTTGATTGCATTACATCAGTATATGTTGTTGTTTACATATAATTTATGTTGCTATACAATGGAACTTCTGTTATCCAAATTATATCAAGCCTAAATATTCATAATTTGGAAATGTTTTACATGCTCCTCAATTTCTAAATTTCGTTTTGTTAACTTGTGTCGAATCATTGAAAGTTGGTCTATATTTACATATTTCAGTCTTTCTAGTTTTTTAAAAATCTGAAAAAATTATTTTAATAATAATAAATTAAGATAAATCGAAAAATATAAAAATATACTTTAATAAAGAATTCAATAAAAGTTATTTCAATGTATTTATAATGATTTAATTATTATATTCGATAATTTAATTGTATAATTTTGCATGATATTATTGTGATATACTTTCACGTTTTTCATAACACTATTTACGTGAATGCAGATATGACTTTAGAAGCTTATGTGTGCATACGTCCATCCATACAATAAGAATGATCGTATTTCATTCTTCTAAAAGAATGCACACTATTCCGGCACTCACGCGCGCACATATGACTTACGCGCGCGCATGTCACACATAAGTGCACGCGCACATGCTCGTATAAATATTGAACATATAACTCAGTAAATAAAAATTCTATAATAGAAAGCTGTTTAATAATTATGCTAGATGGATTAACTTTACTTACATCGTATTCAAGAAATTCAACATTATATATATTGTTAATAAGAACAGTTAGTCCCGTTAATGTTTTGATTTCTCTGAAAAACAAATTCGCATAATTATATTGTTATATAAGTACTTATTTTTGTCAAATGTGATATGTATTTATAAAGCAAAATGTTCTTACTTAGGTTTTATACTCGGCAAATTTAATAAAATGCTTTCAAGTATGTAATGGGTGTTGATATTCTTCATAATAGTTGAATAAAAAGTGATTATTTTAATACGAATAATTGCGATATTTTCTTTTTCATTTGATATGAATTCAAGGAACAGGTATGGCAAATTTCTCGAAATATCATAATAATGCATTATAGAACAAACTAAGAAGGGTAACATCTTATAGTCAGGTTTACTTGACAACATAACATTTAATTCCTTCCACACAGTGTCGTTAGCTAAAGATAAAGCTTTGCAGTACCTCATTTGCTCCCACTCTGATAAAACTCTAGAGTTTTTAGAAAGAAAGAAAAGATACATGTTTATTATATTTGATGTAGCTTATGATTTAGCATTTGAACAGATAGTTTGTCATGGCACAAATTGCTAGAAATTGCAATTAAAAATAAATTGTATTTATCAAACTATATTACGGATATTTTTTATTATTCTGGAAATAATCATAGAGTAAGTCATGGTAAGCCATTAGTAAGCACGCAGGATGGTTGAGCGTACATGTCCATTGTATAATTTCTTCTCTTAAACAATTAGTAAGGTCATTGTCCATATTTTCTTCCAACCATAGTATATTTAATGCCTCATTTAACAATATTTCGAATTTTTCCTAAAGTGACGTAAATTTTATATTCATTAATTATAACGTATATGTGTGTGTGTGTGTGTGTGTGTGTGTGTGTGTGTGTGTGTGTGTGTGTGTGTGTGTGTGTTATATATGTGTTTCCTAAATTTGCTTTAGATTTGCTTTAGATTTGCTAAAAGATTAATGTTTAGGATTAATTGACATAGAAATGTTTGTCATCAAATGTTTATCACATTTCTGACAAAAACTAAATTACTTATTTTTAATATCATCTTTAATTTCTCATCTTAAAATGAAAGTGTCAAAGAGTATTCGTATTTCAGATATAAATCATCGTTTCGAAACTTAACAGTTATTGATATGAAGACGATGCTAAGTTAATGATGTTGGTTATTCAATGAAATAGTGGAATAATCTCATATCCACTATCTTAGGATGTATTCCGTTTCATGCATGATGTGAATGATGCATTATTTTTCCTTGTTTTTTTATTGAATGTTAAATAAGTATAAATAATGCATTATATGTGAAACAGAACGATCTATTAAGAATGCTGGGGTAATAGAATTAGGATATTAGGGTTGGAATTGTTTTTATAGAATGAAATTGTGTTTATAGAATGAAAATGCTTTTACATGTTTAAACACGCACAAGAATGAACTATTCAACTTAAGTTTCAGAAGGAAAAATAATTAAAAAATTATATGTACAATGTATATATAATTTTTCAATTCTCTTTTGTTCGTATGCATGTTTAAGTTGAATGTTCCAATACGAAAAATATTCGAATTTATTATGCCAGTAATTTCGCCATCTCAGCATCTTCTTAATATCATCTATAAAATCGATATACAAATAAATTTAAAATTCAAGATATAAAACTGCGACAGTATATATATATATATAAATACATCTAAATTTTTTATTTCTCAGTGCCTCAATTTTCGCAAAATAAAATAATAAAGAAGTAATCGAATCTTTTTATTTATGTTACATTTAGAAATTACGTAACATTTACGACATATAAAGACAATTTTACATACTAATGTTCAATAACTAACGTTCTTTGTTAAATAATACCTATAATATTAGCCATTACCTCAATATGAATGTACTCAGATTTGTATGGTAGAAATGGCAATATAGTCGACATATATTCAAATATTTTGATCATTAGATACCATGCTACATAATTTGTTTCTTGCGATACATATTTCGTGAGTTCCCAAAATATAGATACATTGAGCTGGTGTGCCATCGCAAAATAAAACGCATCATCAATGATTTTAGCACGATTAATAACGTTTATATTTTTATATTCCCAAGAATTTAGGTAATGTGTAATTTTGTGCCAGTTTTCCGAATCATAATTAACACGATAGTATCCTGTTTTGCAATAAAAAATATTTTATTGAACTATATTATACATGTTTTATAAAACTAAGAGAAATACTTTTACAGTTTTCTATTTCTTTTTTATTTGTTGTGAAATGAACATTAGAGAAGTATTGTATAAAGTATATTAGAAATTATCGCATATGAGCGCATGTTTGTTTCCACATGTGTATTTTCATCACATTACATGTTATTTTATTGGTAATTATTAATAAATTTGTTAATTATTCATACTTTGGAAAATATTTTGGCAAATTAAAAATAGACGAATTATCTTTATGTGATAGTATAAACTCGAATTTATTTTTTGTATTAGAAAATAATATACAAACTATTAATAAAATAAGATTTACCATACTTATTAAAAGAGTAGAATTGAGAGAGAGTACTTCTCATAAATTTCTATTGTATACTGTTATATTTATGCAACATATCTTGGTGTTTGTAAACAAAAAATGTAAAAAAAATATAAAAATATAAATATAAATAAAAAAATAGCCGGAACTACTCAATATCCGAAAAATAATAGCATAAAATGTACATAATTAATTTTGAAATACATATTTACCAGCTTGTTGAATGTCAACCAGTATCCAAACTTGTTCATTTTTGTAATTCAAATATTTAGATGGTTCTTGAGATGTTAGACGTACTTTAATGATTTCCGATAAAGATGATTGGTCAGTTATAGTTATAGTTATAGGCAACCACCATTTACCGTAATTTGTTGCACCGAAATACTGCGCAAGTTTTCCAGAGGAAAGAGTTTCTTGTGTCCAGCTCACGATAGGATAATATCTATACTTTATCCAATTAAAGAATTCGTTTGGCATATAATATGGATTTGCTAAGTTAGATAAGTTTATTCGTATGATGGACCAGATTTTATAAGGAATCATTGAACTAAACGTGCTAAATTAAAAAATTAATTTTAATAGTGGATATAATTGAATAATTATGAAATTATATCTTTTACACATATGATAGAATAATTAAGACAATCTTATATTTAAGACTTTGTAAACTTATTATGTTTTGTAAACATTGTATAACTTATTATATTTTATAAACATATTATATATGTATTATAGTTTATAATCTTTTATAAAAATTTACACATTATTAATACACACTCTTTAATTAAATATCTTCTAATGTTAATAAATTCGATCGAAAATAACAGATTGTCACTAAATAATTATAGAAATTAAAAAATTAGAAAAAGAGATAAATATAGTATAAAAAATAAGTTAATAAAAAATGAGAAAAATATAAAAAAATGTAAAAATATGAGACATGCAATAAAATTATTTCCAAGAAGGAAAATATATACGAAATTAAAACAAAGATATTTAGAAATAGTAAATAATATGAAAAATTATTATTAATATTAACATTGAGAATGGAGCAACTATTATATTCATCATCTTCACATAATATTATACGTAATTAATTATTATCGTTACTCACTGCTGGTATAGATATGTATGGACATTTTTCCGAAACACTTCATCGGTAACCTCGTTTTGATACATTCGTAAAATTATCAATACTACAATAATAAATATATAAATTGTAATTAATTCATAATCGAACAAGAAAGTTTCAGAGGTCCAGAAAGTTTTGTTGCAAATATACAATCGTCATTATGAATTGTAAAAAATGTATTAAAATATCGATAATTAACTCTTTCAAAATAAATTTTTTTCTCTTTTTGCATTATCCGATATTAAAATTTACATTTTATTAAAAATTTTTTTAAATTGGTCTGTAGAATATCAATAACCTTTGAGACCCAAACTGCATACTTAGGTAACGCTTTATACCCAGTTAAGGATTAAATTATTATCAACTACAATAGGATTTTTTGCAATTTTCGCTTTTCTTTGATAATATTATCATATTTTATTTTTCACAGAATTAATTATTTAATTATTCTTACCTTTCATGTAACGGGGAAAATGGAAAATTGAATCAATCTCTAACAGACTACTAATTTGTGCGGGATTCATATCGAAATGAAAATCCAAATGTAGAGATTCGTATTGACTCTGAACTATGAAGAAATTCAATAGTTCAGAATTATTGAAGGTCTAAAAACAAAGTTTTAAAATTACATGAATGTTAGTAGTGTTGATGCATACTACATTATTGGTTAAAATGTTTTACAATTATTTATAAAAAAGAAATAATGAGGATTTATTACATAAGTTGCTATACTAATTGTGAAAAATTAAATGTCGACATACTTAGGTGACAAAAAAATTTTCATGAATTTTTGTGTATTAATTTGGTTCAAATATATTTAAAATTTCGGCAAAAATTTTCTTTTACAAATTTCGTAAATGTAAGACTATTATCATTTCAGTCTTAAACAGTAAAAATTATGTACAAAATTTTAAGATAAATCATTGATATTGTTGCAATACTAATAAAATGTTTATAAATAAACCTTAACGATAGCTTCCTGTGCGAATAAAGTAACAAGTCCGTCATGTAACCAAAAATGTAACAGACTGAATACATTACTAAACCATTGATATGCTATTTTGGGTGCTATTAAGCGTGCTACTTCCGTTTTGCGCATATCTGAATCTTGCTCCTGATAGATAAGATCGACTTCCCTAAAAATATTATAAATATTCCAACATGCAGAATTTTTGCTTATTTTTTTAATAGATAAAATGATATAATTTGCTTTACGCACGTCACAATTTATTTTTTGTAACATATATAAAATATTTGATATATGTTAAGTTCTATAGAATTTTTTAAATCGAAGAATGTTTACGTACAAATTTGATTTAGATTATATTTTGATATTAAATTTTTTAAAATATTAAATATATAAAAGTTTTTTTAAATCTACTTTTAATTCATTTTAAAAGGATAGTGAATTCTGTTTTACTGTTTTTTATAAAATACAACAATTGTAATATGCAATTGCTTTAAAAATGCCAAGACGTTTACGGGTTGTCTGTGTCTTGATCCATTATTAGTGCTAACGTTTTGTGAATATTGCAGTTCACTTCATCAGCACAACTTGATACCAAGAAGCTATCTGATTATCAGATTGCTTCTCGTTCTGATGCGAATTGCAATATTGCACGAAACGTTGGCATTAACAATAAATCAAGACACGGAAACAACCCGTAAACTTTTAACACTTTTGAAGAAAATACTCATGGAAGCATAATGCAATAATTGCTTATCTTTTGTAAGAAACAACTATGTATTTTTTTATACTAACTGACTCATGTCTTACTTACATTTGAGATGCATTTGATTTATATGATCAATTATCGGAATTAGTGAACGCATGTAAAATATTGTACATACATGTCTAATAGTAGATATTTATATTGTGGAAACGATTATTTATAGGTGGAGAGGCATATTTTAAGATTATCTCCATTTTTTATAACTGATAATTATATTATTTTTTAAAATATGATTTATTTAGTTATTCTGCATATAGAGATACTAAAATGGGATTATCAAAAAAATTAGTAAATTATGATATATTTTATATTTTATTCTAGCATATTTTAATATAAAATATAAAATATTTCATAAACTATTTATTTGATAACAATATTTTTATATTTTCACAAAAATGAGATAAAAAGGTGAATCAGTTAGTATAAAGAAAACAAATAGTTATTACAGAACTTATTACAAACGATAAAGAATGACATACTGCAAATTGCACACTTTTTTGAAATACGATTTGCATACGACTATTCTGTACAGTATATATATCACTAATTATTTATTCATTTATTTCATTCATTCATTCATTCATTCAATTCATCTTTTTTATAAAATTAATGTAATGTGAAAATATACATGTATTAATTTCGAAGAATCAAATGATACAAATGAGATCCTTAATAAACAGACTTTTATATTTAGAAATTAGTATTACCTATGAAAGATGAATCCCCATTTCGACGTACCGTCCTGTGGAAAATTTGGAATAGCTACGTGATCCATCTTTGCAATATTTATTCCACTGAATTCAGATTGCAAATGCGACGTAATATTTTCTATGATTCTTCTTGCGAACTCAAATTTCAGAGACTGATTATTGTATTCTGAACACTTTTCGCACCATAAATAAATGTTTTTGTTAATGCGCATATAAGGATAATTGGTCATAACTATTGCAATTTGAAAAGTGGATATTGGAGGAGTAGTATAAAAATGTGTCCATGCGAAATCATAAATATCACTCCAAAGTTGGATTCGTAGCGGCATATTGGATAATACTGTAAAATTGCGATAATGCATTACAGAAATTGTAAATGTGGTTTTTAAGTACGGCTCATCCCAACAAGGAAACAATCGTCTGAGTCCATTTGCTTGGATGTGAGATCCGATCAACCATCTAGCACAATTTAATAATTTTTATAATTGCTTTAAATGATATTGCACAATACAATAAATTTTTAGCCGTACAATTAGTTTTAAATGATATAATTAAAAAATATAATATTACGCTATTGATATTAGGATGCCATTAATTAATGATTTTGATTACTTTGTATATATTGTATTGGATAAACTACAACTTTGTCAATTTGTCAGAGATATGGTATTTGAAAAAAAGTATAACATTACATATTTATATGTATTTTCAAGTATTGTACTCACGCTATGCTATTTTTGTTGTTTGTATAGAAACTTTTAAAAAAACTGTTTGTGGAGTTTTCTGTAAGACAACCGAGGAATTCCATTTGGAATGTGTACAACCCGGGAGATAATACATTGGAAAAAAGAAATACTGAAAGATTTGCTTCAGAGTTCTCTGTATATCTTTTCAATGCATACATTATACCGTTGTTTTTAATCAGTGTACTCTGATAATTTATAATCAGATCTAGCATATGCATTTGTATATATTGTGTCGGCTGAAGAATATTAATAGTTATACTGGATTCTCCATGGAAATTAAAACTGTCGTTTTCATTTTTTAAATTTAGCTTTGGCCGATAGAAATCGTATGTTTGCATGTATAGATGAGTTAGCTTTATGTGATAGTGCACTGGTATCACATGATACGGTAAACATATGTCGTATATGCAGTTATTTAGTTCTTCACCGGTAAGAATATTTATCGTGGTGATGAATATTACGCTGCTACTTAACTGTGCTATGTTCATGTTGTATAAATTATGCCTAGCCAAAACGTCTATATTTTAAAGAAAATATAATATTAATGACAATAATACATGTGCTCTGTGGTTACAAATTATTGGAATCGTTACAAGAGAAATTGGAATTAGTATATTTTGGGGCGATTTCTGAGGAGAAACGCTCCCCATTATCGATCGAGGCTCGAAATTATCTTAAAAGTGTCTTTATATCAGAACTACGCTGGAATCACATGTTTCATCAAATCATTAAAACATCTTTCTTGCTAAAATTTTTGTTATAAATAATTAAAAGGTAAATTTTCTGTTATAAAAACATTATATATGTGCCATAATAATACAGTTATCACTTAATGTAGTCTTATAAGAATATAGTTATAATAATGTAAAATAAAAAAAAATAAAATTAAAAAAAATTAGTTTTAATAATAATTTTCCACATTATCACATGAGTTAATTATTTATTAAATAAAAATTATTTAGTAGGAATTATAGCAAGAAAGATGTTTCAATGATGATTCGGAGGAAGATGCTTTTCCAGCATATTTCTGATATTGAGAGGCTCAGACACAACGTGCGATTGGTAGTTCGATCGTCGAATTGCGATCCATTTAGTGGATAATAGATGTCGCGGCGTTCAGAAATCGTTACGAAATTTTCATCTAATTTCAAATATTATTTAAAGAAAGAAATTGTCATTAAAATATTTAAAAGGAATAATTTGAACTTTTTGTTTAATTAAGCATTTATCTTCTTAAACTAAGTAATTTTTATTTAAAAAATGTTTTACAATTCCATTATTTTAGAATATAGTTTGTATAAACTTAAACCAAGCAAACTGTAAATAAAGTGTTATTATATCGTTACAGAACCTTACCTGTGTATTGAAACCGTACTGATAAGATATAATTTTGACTGATAATTTATTAGAATAAATGTCGTAATAAAATGAATTGAATACTGATTATTATGTTTTTAATTGCTACGATCTTACTCCTTCGAAAAACCACCGAAGACTAATATTATCTTCGATAACGGATTTCACATAAATACAAAAAGTTTATAAACATTTTTTGTAATACATACGATATTAGTTGACACATAAATATTGATTTGTTCCTTTTCTTATGATAATGTCAACAAGTTTTTCAGTAGAGATTCACACGGTAAACATCGAGGTTGTTTTAAAACACTGTAACGGAATTGTTTTGATTAGGTACTTTTCGAGATATGAATTGACAAATTTCAGCTATCGCTGGTATTAACATTAATATTCCCATGAATTTCGAAACTAGCTCCATCAGAGAAGACAATGTTATTTGCGAAATGTCATTTCCGCGTACCTTAACAAGTTCACAAAATTTCACACTTCGATCAAAATCTTCATAGTAATGAAGTTAATTTTTATTTTAAAAGAGTTAAAAGGTTTGTTTCCGTATCTTGATACATTGTTAACGCTAATGTTTCATGAATATCGCAGTTCATTTCAGGGCAAGAAACATTTGATACTGATTTGAAATGTATGTAGATTAATTAAAACGAGTACGTTGTAATATTTTAAAGAAATCTCGATGTCAGATATAAGAATATTGAATAAAAAGTGTGGATTTCCAATTTTGAAGTTAACTTTGAGACATCCTCCTATTCCAGATCAAATGGATATCACCATTTAATGCATTTGTTAAAACCTACAACTTTTATATGAAACATTTTTTTCGCTAATGTCTTATTTTCGATATATTTCATTGGTCGGTACTTTTTTGTCACCCTGTATATAAACTCTTTAATTAAACATTTTTAAATAAACGTTTAGGAAATGACGAAAATCTATTGTAAAAAATTATAAAAATTTCTGATTTAGAAAAACGAATTAGCTTATGTAAATTTTACAATACAGCATGATATTTTTATTCTGTGTCTTAGTCGTTCATGACAATTTTATACGGTAATTGATAGACTGTGTTGGACGATTATCGATTATTTTTATCGTCTGTTTGTGTTGCTACGATAAATCAATTTGAATAAACAAAAAAGCCATAAAAAGCAAACCAAAAAAGATCATCCGAAGTGAGTAGACTGCGTAGTATTATTGTATATTACGAAAGTATAGTAATTAAAATTTTAGAAGAGGTTTATTATATGAGAGTATTAAATAAATGCTTAGATTTTATGATTATACTGTATGACATAAGTTATGTATATGAGCCTAGATACAAAATTTGTCGAAATAACTGTTTTCATCAAAATCATAAACGTGAGTCGACTCAATGCATAAGGATCGAACATAAACATTTGTCATAAGTAAGATGAGGCAATATGATATACGCCATACGGCATGATCTTTCTACGTTGACCGACTCTCCTTTACAACTCTCCTTTGTTGAAAACAGTTACGACAATCTTAGTACTCAGGCCCTATCAATCTCTCTCTTCATGTAACATCACGTGTAAGACTCTTGCACGTAAAAAAATTTTTATCATAGCTATGAACGTATTGTAAACGTATCGACCAATCGCTATTGAGCATTTTAAAACGTAAAACCACAATTTGATCGTGATTAATCAATTTGCTTAGAGGCTTACGTTTACGAATGAAAGTTTGATGAAAGACTAAATTTTGGTCTTTGGGAAAGACTTTTACGTACCAATTTTAGCACATGCGTTTTGTTTGAGACATTTACTAAAACACATTAAAAAAAACAGTTTTTACTAATTCATGTAAATTTCCAGTAATTTATTATTTTATTAATAATTTAATTGAACTGTATTAAATTCAATACTTTTTGTTCGATAGTAATAAATAATCAAAATTATAATAAATATATAACAAATATAAATAACCTAAAAGAATCAATTCTATTGATATAACGACACACACACACACACACGCGCGCGCGCACACACATATGTAGATACCGATACATATGCCGATATATAGATAACGATACACATATAATAGAAATACGCAAAATTATAATTTAGAAAGTCAAGTCTATTAAAATTTTATAAAGCATGTGCAATAAATTTTCTCATCATGAATGATGTTTTACAACTCGAAGAAGACACATTGTTTTTCTTGTTTTAAGTAATCTATTAAAAAATAAATTTTTATAAAAAATATGTAACATTATTTGAATAAATTTCAATATATTTGTGTCAGTTCAATTTACATAAATTTTTTTAGAATGAAAATCATTTATTTCTTGTATTATTTTACATTTTTTTACAGTAAGTGTGGATAATAATCTGGCAAAGGTAAGATTTGAATATAATTGACAATGAATTCGTATATGATTATTGTGAATTGATATTCAAGTCCAATTATAACAGGGAACAACAATTTCACTTTTTATTTAATATGCATTATTAAATGCATCATATGTAACATAATGCGTAAATTATAAGCGAGATAATAATAATTAACGTTTATATATTTTATATATTTTTTTAAGTATTTTATTTTAAATTTTTTAATTAGATGTATTTATTTTAGTGAGTTAATTTATATATGTGTATATTTACCAGTGAAAATTATATTTATATCTAAAATAATTGAATAATATTATATGAATTGCAGAATCAAAAGAATTTTATGATGAACATATAGAAAATATTAGTACTTTATATTTATTTTTGTTTTTGTGCGTGTATTTAGTATTAAGGGAAAATTTATCTTTGAAAGAAAAGATACATATAAAAATTGTTTATTTATGTTATTGTTAGAAAATGAACCTGTATTTTATAAAGTAGAATTAATTATCATATATATCATATTATAATCAGCAATGATTTATTTATAATTCTTACAAAACTTTTATTTGATATTTATTTTATTTATTGATATTGATATCGGTTAGCGTTTGCAATTATGTATGCAATTATATGAAATTATTACCAAAAACTATTCGTGGAAAAATGTTTATCTTGAAGAAATATACGACATCGTTATAACGTTGTTTTTGTGTACATATAACATATAAAAAAATATCATAATAAACATAATGAACTGATATTAATAAATTAATAAATAAAAATTAGCTATCTCATAAAATTATTTATCTTATAACACTAAATCTTTTAATATCTTGTAATTTCTTTTCTTATCAATTACATTTTGTAAAGCTTTTTCTAAAATATATAATATTCCATAAAAAATTTTAGAAAATATACAATTTACTTTTTGATAATTTAAGAGATATTTTGTCGTTAAATTATTCAAAGTTAATATATATTATCTCAAAATAGTAATATATAAATATATAAATTAAACTAAAAAGTACTTATGTAAAATTGGATGAGAAAATTAAATAAAACTAACAGCAAAGAATATCTATTAAATGTAAGATCATCTGAAAACAAATATGTAATGTGATTTGACATCTTTCGTCAAGAGCAACATCAAATTGCTTTATGTTGCCTAATAAAATCGTAGCATCACGAAATAAGAGAGGGGAAGCAGCGAAACGTAAAATGCATCATTTCCGACAAGGTTCAAGCAACGGAATCGTGCGCGAGTAAACGAAACTGCCGCCGTTGCTCTAACTGCAGCGTAGCTAGTGCGGTAATGACGAGTAAACTTAGTTTGTAGTCAGCCCTGCGAGACCGAATATATCCTACTGTTAGTTTCGTTATTTACCAAAAGAATAGTAGCAAATCATTATTCGATCTTATTTACTGAGAAACATAACTACAACTGTTTCGATAAATATGTAAAAATATATTTATTCATGAAAAATTTTTGAATGAAATTTTTAATTTCTAGAATTTTTATCGTTTTATTATTTATTGTAATCAATTTTGTCGTCAACAATAAGAATTCTCGTAAAAAGCAGCAACAAGAAAAGAAATCATGGATGATATTTGACTCTTTCAAACTGAATTCGAATTTAATAAAAAGATAATATAATAGATAATAATTTTAAAACATTTTTTTATTGCAGTCTTTTAATCAATATTCTATTTAAAATGTATTATTCAGCATTTTCAGTAAACTTTTAGATAAATTTGATTATTTTATCAATTGATAAACATTTTGATTTTATCTTAATTATTCCAAAATAGTAGTGTTGCCTTCTTCTAAGTTTTTTTAAGTTAGATTAACAAATTATCTATTAACTGCCACTGCACCAGCAATGCATTTTTTATGCATAGAAACTAGGATAGTATTAATTATTTCAGAGTACTGCAGTGATTTCTTTCCTACAAATGATTACAGGATAATAAGTTGATTAAAAACATAACCATGACAAACATTTCAGTCTTACAAAAAAGTTTCAACATATAAATTACTCGAATTCTGATCATAAAATTTAATAAATTTCTAAGTTCAAGATTATGTTTATAATATATCACATAAATATTATTTTTTATAATATTGCAAAATTATTTTGTTAAATAGCAAGTATTGTTTTTTCGAGCAAAACATTGTTAATTTAATTTTATAATTAATTTATTATTAAAATATATTAAAATAAGTTTTGACAATATTTATCATTGATTGTATGCTTAATACATGCATACTTAACGTTTAAAACAAATATTATTTATTATTTTCAATAATAATGTTCATTAATTAAATATTGATTTGAGATTCACAATGGAAACTTGACTGTTACACTTTTTCATGCTTGATACTTTATTTGTTGAAACTAATTATTACTTAATTATTTGAAAATTAAATAAAAAACATTTTTAGCTTGACACTTATTTATAATAAATAAATGTCATGTTACTTATAATAATAAAGTAAAAGTATATAAAATATTTAGAACTTATGTTTTAGACTATATAAATACATTCATGCTATACTTCATAATAAATCATGGAATATATATTTTCAGTGATGAACTTTTCTTAAATATTAATCACTTGGCCATAGCCTCTCGACTTTGATTAAGTAATGAATTTCTGTCAAGTCAATTATTCTTTCTTGATGTTTCTGTAATTAGTGAATAACCACATTTACAATTTCCAGTAATCAATCATAATTTATAATTTCTTAAGATATCTTCTTCAACTTATTTGATCTTAAAATCTCCTATTCACAAGTATCAAATTCACTTTAAAATCTTGAAAACTTAAAATTTGTCCAAGTTTCTTTTTAAAAGAAAAATCTTTTTAATTCTTCTGAAGATATTCTATATATATATATATATATATATATATATATATATATATATATATATATATATTTTTTATATATTTATTAATTAATAATACATTTGTGCATGTATCTGAAAGAAATTTCATATTGAGATGTTCACACCAGAATGCATGCGTTTCACATTTATGTATGTCGATATTATACAAAAAGAAACATTTGATTCGAATGTCCGGAAATTAAATAATATCGATCTCTATCGTATTCGCGTACAAACAGAGCACGTGCTCTACAAGCGGAGCGGACATGCGATCGAAACCATATAGCAATGTCCGAGAATTTAATATCCCGCTAATTGCGAATATATTGTAAGAGAAGCCGGAGAGGATGGGAGGAAACGATACCGAATCCCGTCATAACCTTTTAATCGCGGCGCAATTTAAAATAGCATCACGATGTTTTGATTGCATCGCGTTCCAACCTACGCATCTATCTGATGCAGAAATATTCGTTTCCGATACCGCTATAAATCATAACAATTTCTATTGTCGTACCAACGTAAAGTGCTAAGACGAATCGATAAGATTTATATATAATAAGTATTCGTTGTTAAGTATTCGTAATAGTATAAAGTACTTGAAGATTACAAATCAAGGAATGAAAGTGAAAAAGAAAACGCGCGAGAAGAAAAAGATACATAAATTTTTTTAGATAAGTACGTTCATCTGCCTTTTTTTTTATACTGTATTAATTCACATTTTATACATGGAAAGAACGATTTTACTGAAATATCTAAAAATTTAGGTAGATATAGATCTGAAAATAATTTTGTTGGACCTTCAATTATGTAGGAAACTCAAGCCTGGCGAGTAATGCTGCAAACAATTTTGATATTTTAACAACCAGCTTGAGCTTGGTTGCTAAACAAACAAAATTATTTTGATAGTTTCATATAATTATTTTCAGATCTGTATTTAACTAAATTTTTAGATATTTCAGCAACACCATTTTTTTCATGTCTATATCGAAACGCTCATCAATTTAATCGTTAATTTATCGTAATAGCAGATGGGTGCTCTGACGAAATTTTCACTTCGACGAATTTCGCAAGTATGATTTTATTCATCGAATCGGATTAAATCGCTTGAACTTTCTAGCGAAGCATTTCAGTCGAAAGCAGCATAAGCAGTATGAGCAGAATATTATCTTTTGAATAATAACTCGGTATTGAGATTTTATCTCTCGAAATTGTAGTGTTACGTTCATGGTGCTTTCCGCTCAAATATCTTCAGAATATTAAAATGTAACGTTTTGTATTATTTTGCACGTCGCAAAAAGTGTCTATGTATCGTGCATAAAATATATCATAAAATCTATATCATATAGTAATTGATAAGAAGATACAAATAGAAACGATCTTCAATTTATTAAAGAGTCTAATTCTAAAACATCTTTGGATAATTTTGAAATATTTTGCACTTGATATGTGTTTGTGTATTTAAGCACTTCACGATAGACAAATTTTGAATTTGATTTATGAAAAAAAATATTGTCCTAGATATCTGCTAAATTTAAAAGAGCTGACAAGTGGACAAACATCGGCTCTCAAATTAACTGATTCAACATGGGATTATCCTGTGTCCAACAACTTACATACGGAATTGATAAAATTGGTAAAATGACGTGAAAGTATTAAGGATCGTATTAAAAATCGCTCCGTCTAACTAGACCTTTATGCTGACGGTTCTCCCTTGCACACGACGAGATCTTTGTGCGGTGGTGGTCAAAGCCCTTTCATCGATCGTGTCCGTTCTATCGTGAATAGTTGGCAACTTTAGCCGTTGAAGTTGATCAATCGAGCGATAGACATGACGGCATGGCAGTGTGCAGATGTATTAATACGTACGAAACCACATATATGCGAAGCGTTTAACAGCAGATTAGATAATCTCTCCTTTCAAAATTTTGTTGCATTAAAATCAAGTGTACATTTATAGCGCATAATATTCCACATTGAAAGAACGATTTTGCTGAATTATCTAAAAATTTAGATACAGATATAAAAATAATTTTATTGGACCATCAAAATAATCATGTAGGAAACTCAAATATGACGAGCAATGCTGTAAAAAATTTTAATATTCTAGCAATCAGCATGAGCGTCCTACATAATTATTTTAATAGTTTACAACAAAATTATTTTTAAATCTGTATCTAGCTAAATTTTTAAATATTTTAGCAAAATGTTCTTTTCATGCAGCAGTGTTACAGCAACTTTGCAACGTTCTTCTTGTAATATTAGAATGTTTCGTGCTATTTGGAATAATCTTCTTAACGATAACATATGAGCATAATGATAATTTTATTATTAGTATTCGCGCCTTTTACAATTCCAGCAGCGTTCAGTGATCTAATATTCGCGTTTATTGTTTCTGTAAATATTAAAGATACGATTTGCTCGTGGGAGCGATTTTCAGGCTGAGTTATCTATGTAAAATGCACACACAATGCACGTCCACGTTTGCCTGGGAAACTGTTTCATACAAGCCCGACAAGTAACTTCGTGCGATTATTCGCGCGTATCCCACGTCGCCACGTGTAAAGCACCGGCGATCGTAATTAAAGCGCGAGCGGATGATTAATCGCCCGATACGGAATCGCGAGACGGAATCTTGACGTGCAAGGTAATCCCCCCCCTCTCGATCCTTCCATCGCCCTCACCCTTCGTCCGTCCTCCCTCCGCCTCGCTCGCTGTCGTATTCGAAATGCAACCCCCGGCGTCGGTTGCAACTAGGTCGTCGGCAATTACGCTAGTCATTCACTCAGCTATGCGGAGATAAGGGGAGAAAAAAGGAGACAAGGGATTATTGCAGTGGATTCGGAATTTAAGATTTTGTACATGTGTGAGCCGCGAGGGAATTGTTTTCGTTCTTCGTCAGTGTCATCTTTTTGATTGCGATCACTACATTCAGGTTGCCATTATCCTGGATTGTTCTTCTTTTTTCGCAGCTCGTTAAAATTTTATGCTCTTACCGCTAATCTGTCACTACGAGAGAAATAATCATTTCCGGGTTTTAGAAGCTTATATAGAATTAGTACAACGATAGTTTATTTATTACGGCACTTCGAAATTTCAGAATATTCGCAAACTTTGCTAAACGATGTAACAATAGTTTCGGAGTATTTATACATTGACAGTGAAACAATTATAAACAAGAATTTCTGAGTGTTTTCAGGGATAGAATTCTGTCGATTTTATAATTAAAATTGCAGCAGTATTCAGAATAGAAATAACTGCGTGAAGAATCTTTAGAATTATATCAATCATAATTTAATATTTTTAGCATTACAATAGTGACGTAATAGATGAGAGAGACAAGTTAAATTTAAACTCAAATCCTATTTTTAATCTTAGTAAAAAGAATATTATTTTTGCCTTTAATTATACCAATTTTATTCAATGTCATTTTCATCTTTATATAAAAATCGAATTAGCAAAAATGAGATAAAATTGTTATAATATAGTTAGTTTGAAAGAAGTATATAAAAGAAATATCTCTTTACATATAAATAATACATATAATCATATATATTATTATTAATATGTAAAGAAATATATATTTTTTTACTGTATTAACTAATAATAACTTAATTTATTTATTTGATAATTTATAATTTATCGTAATTGAATGATAAAAAATAAATATTATTTGCGGTATCTGGGACATATTGCTTTTCATGTTCATGTACACGCTTCACTAGCGATGTTGACCGCATACAGAGTCAGACGCAAACCTGTTGACAAGCAGCCAGGAGTAACACCTGTGACATCAGAATCCGTGTAATAATCTGTCGTTCTATATCACGGCGCGACCTCGTCAACTTGATACATACGGGAAGCATAAAATACATCTACACGTATATACCGAAGTCTAAACCTGGATCCGAAGATATATGTGATAATTTCGAACTTAGATGTCTCAATGAATAGAAATACGCAATAAAAGAATAAATTTGGGGAGAGGATATTAATGCAGAAATAAAATACAAAAAATACTTTGTGTTACAACGTTTATTTTAGATTTTATATATTATTATAAAAATGCTTTCTTTTTTTAATGATAACGCAGCTAGTGATAAGTAATTGACGAAAATAAATAATAAGACGCTTTTTGCATGTCTATGTGTATTCTGATATAATTACGGAATGTATATAAATAAATAAATATTAATTATATTAATAAAATTAATATAGGAAATATTATCGCAAAGACAAAAAAAGGAAAAGGTTTATATTATATTCATGTTATAATTACTTTTATCCTATTTTTAGAATTTTGACATATATGACAAATCTCTTTTCTCTAAAAAATCTTGCTAAGGTTCCTGAAAAATCTAGAGTTCCCGATACATCTCTCTTTCAAAATGACTCTAATAATTAAAATGTAAAATTACAAAAGAAAAATGATATCCTATTTTGTGTTTTATAAAGAAATAAATCTCAAATTAAAGAAGAATTTTATCAAATTAAAACATTACAAGCTATGAGCCTAGCTGGATGTCAATAGTCAATAAAATTATTTATTAGTATGAATTATAATTAAGATAATTAATTAAGTTACAATTTGAGGAATTTATATTATAATATGGACAACCTGGATGCTAATGACAACTGCATATCATTTCGTTTATTGGACTGACATTGGGAGGGACAACGATATTTCATGGAAACATCTAAAAATAATTTGCGTAACGTTTAAGTATGTTCGACCGTTAATTGTAGGGATTTAAGCGTCATCATTATTTGTATTATTACTGAGGATGACTCGATTAGGGTCGAAAGCGCTCTGTCATTGTATATATGAAGTGTGATTATAAATAATTCATACTAATAAATAATTTTATTGGCTACTGACATCCAGCTAGGCTCATAACTTATAATGTTTTAATTTGATTTTGATCGATTGAGCCAGTTAATTAGTGTTAAATAAGAATTTTATCCCTAGTTTTTGAGAAAGCGATTCACAACGTTTTATAGTGATTATTATAAACAATATTTTTTTATTCTATGAAAATCCTCTTGATTCATGCTATAATATTACCGTCAATGTTTCACGCAACATTTTCGCATATCTCTCGATTCACGACATGGTTCGAAGTTAGATACATTAAGATAGATCGACAAGAGAAGTTTCGACACACACACACGTGTACTAGAGAGCTGCTAATCTCGTAGAAGAGGATGTACAACGGAATATTTTGCGGGTTGTCATATTATCGTTTCTGCATATGCATAAGCGCAACTGCGATGTAGTGCAGCGTGTATATCTAAAAGCGCTTCGTACTTTCTGAACATGCTCAGCGCTCAACACGGCAATTTCCAATATCATCAGCTATTCTATATTCGTGATACACTTCGGGAATCACTCGCACGAGAGTAATGACGCTACATCAATACAGTCGCGGTACTGCATCTTTTAAGCTGAAGACAGCTAGAGACTATTTTCCGTATCGTTTTTCCGCAACGTAAATCCGTTAACATTATAACGTAAAACTGAAAAAGACAAGTTCAAAATCAGCTTTCGCGATATGCATGAAAATTTTACGAAGTATACGGAAATACTCGAACCGTTCTTTTCTCCTTTCAAATCCGACCGTGCGAGAGATACATCACAAAAGACGATTTATCCTCGAGAGCTACTCATCTCCTACTCGTTTTCCACAACCGATAGAATTACATTTTCGGAATACTTTATCACTGCGACACACGTGGCGCGCCGGTGTGTGCGGTCGTAAGGCATTGTCCAATACATTCCGAATGAGCCTGCCGACGCTTTCCACGGGGGAAAACTGTCTGCCTGACGATAATATTTTTAACACATTCGGTCATAAAAATTCCATCTAGCGCCGGCACTCGACGCATATCTCGATGTCCCACGGTGCTGTTCGGCCGCACGCGTCACCGGCAACCCACGTCAACGCCGTATAATGTTCTCTCGAACCGACGCAATTCGGTTTACGACGTGCTTCGCTGCTCGCGCCAAGTCGTTACACACAGACCCGCGTTACTCGATCCGGAAGCGACCAGCGGTCGAGACAAACTTCCACGAGTTACCCACAAAACCGACAACGCGTGGACAGACGCATCGCATTGTTGTCCTTGGGAAACGATCCGCGATATAAATTACGACAATCGACCGAATTTCCGCGGGAACTCGGACTGGACGCAATCGCGGAAAAGTATGAAACAACGAACGCCGGAAAACGGACTCGGAAAATCGATTCGGAAAAACTTCAGCTGTTCTTGGATGGAACAGACTTGCGATACTTACTCACGGACTTTTGCCGATTTATTCTCGTTGGTTCAATCCCATTTGCGTTTTGGCACTAGTATATTAAAGTCAACTTGAGTAAGCGGAAAGTCACGGCGACTAAACGAAATATATCGACAGCGAAGCGACAGAACATCTTCTGGAAGAAACAAGGTGACGAGGAATAAATAATCAATGATCTCTGTCAACGACAGTTTTTCAACACGCAGTCTTTTAAAATCTTTTTACGAATTCGTGTTTAGTTTTCTAACATAACAAATTGTATCGCCAGATTCGGATTAGAATTACATATTTCATCAAGTATTCATCATCCTTTTTTTAACAACGTGTACCCAGATGGTTCAAATTTTAGCTGGATACAGATCAGAAAAATAATTTTGTTGAACTATCAAAATAAATATTTAACGCTTAAGCTAGTTGCTAGAATATCAAAATTTTTTGCAGCATTATTTATTATTTTTAAGCTTCCAACAAATTATTTTGATGGTTTAACAAAATTATTTTCAGCTCTATATCCAGCAAAATTTTAAATTTCTCAGCAAAATCGTTCTTTCCGTGTACACAAAAACGATTTTGCTGAAGTAAAAATTTAGGTAGATGGATTATCAAATAATTATGTAGGAATCTCAAACATAATGCAAAAATTGCAATATTGCAAAAAGTTTCGACATTCTAGTAACCAGCTTGAATGTTCTATAATTATTTTCAGATCTGTATCTAGTTAAATTTTTAAGTACTTCAGCAGAACCGTTCTTTCCATGAAATCCACATACGGATTTCATTTTTACAAAAGTTTTGCGATTGAAGATCAATGCAGTTAATTTTCTATCTTGAATTTTTCAACAAGTTTGGCCAAATAATATATATTTCAGCGTTACTATCCTCCGATATCACGACGCGATATTTGATACATGCTTTATGTTCATAATGCGACGATATTACGCTCGCAATGCAACGAGATATATCGCATCCATTATAAATGCCCATTATAAATATTCGATCGATGGCGCGTCCGATATCACGGTGATGTACAAATGACCGTTCGTTCGGCATTTTAATACGCTGTTACGGATTACAACGCTGAGATTGCCGCGGGCGGCGTCGATGTAATTTCCTCTCTCTCGTCTCTTTATTCATTGTTTGTAGCGTGCACGCGGTCGGGAATCGAACTTGCGCGCGATCGAATGGATGCACGCAATACGCGACGCAGCCATTACCAGTCGGCTCTAATCTGAATTAATCATACACGTGTATGGTAACGTAATCTCCAATATCCTCGGTCTATATTGAATATAGGTGTAAATGCCAGAGGGAAAGCCAGAACCTGTACGCTTTAGTTCAAACACGTGCGCGCTGACTGCTCTGATGACTTCTTGTAATAATGAAGGGATAAACGCAGATGTTGACGACGCCTAACATCGAGCAAAGCGAGACTAGCCACGGGCTAGTTAAATTTTAACCAGCTAATTGTAATTTTCCACGCTAAACTGGGCGATTAAGCCATGCGGCAAAATTTGTTGAGGCAAGATCGCGCATTCAACTGAAAAAAAGGTTTTATTAAAATCTTTCAAATATAATTTGTTTTCACTAAAATTTTTTGAAAAACAAAGCTTTCGTTAAAATTATATGCAAATTTAAATTGCATTAAAAATACGCATCTTTTTACTAAAGAGAAATTATTGCAAAATCTGTTGAAAGAGAACGCGATAATTTCAATACTCATATTTATTAACAATAAAATTTTAGTGAGACACACTCGCATCCAGAGAGAGTGCACTTATACGTGGTTATAATATATAATATTTCGAATTGTATATATTTGTATTGTATTCAAATAATTATTAACAATAACTTCAATAAAACAAAGCATTTATATCAAATTTCGATTTTTATGTGACCGCGTTTAAAAATAAGCCATTATTTGCGCGTATTATTAAATACAATAATTCCATTATTATTTTTTTACGCAATAATAATTTTCCGTTCATTTGAATGTTATGAAATTCGGAGCGGTGCTCAATGGAGGAAAGATGTTCGCTAATTATATAACGTATGCGTTATTTAAAAAAATTATTAATATAACGAAAAAAGAGCAAAATGTTAAAAATATATTTTCCAAATATATAGAGAAATATATTTTCTCAATATATAATCAATATGCGATTGTATTACTTATGTGAAGAGTTTTATTTTATTATGGAAAGTGAAATTATTTCTTTAATCGCAGGTTTATAAAAAAAAATTCGTTAAATTCTTTTTCAATATTTTGTGATGCAAATTTTGAATTTTTGACAAATCTTTAATTATTGATTAATTATACTTTCTAAATCTGTAACAACAAATTTTTATCAAATAATATCCGTTTTTCAACTCTCGAAAATGATTAGGACACATTACTCGATACATTCTTGACCTTTTCTCTTCAAAATCCATTTCCAATTGCAGACTCTACATGAACTTTTATCGAATTCTCTTGTTAACGAATGTCCAATTGACCACCCATTGAAAATAGCTCGTTAAGACTAAAAACGATTTGGCAGCCATCTCTAGCTAATGAATATAGAACAAGAGAATTAAGAGATTGTCAAAGATTTAACGAACATTACTTGATTGGAAAAGGAAATCTCCCTTCCTCTTTCTCTGTCCTCGTCGTTTTCATCTTCTAGAGCTAATTTATAAGATATATAACTATCACTGAAATCCGAACTAATATTTCTGATTAATCTTTTAAATCACTTACGCCAGTAATAAAATTTTAATAGAAAATTACCGTAAATTGCTTTTTGAAAATTAAACGTGTAAAAGTTTTCTATCGTATTTTTATAGACGGTGCAATCGAACAAGGCGAATCGACAAAGGAGAACAACCCAATTGACCCTTGCGCGAGGAAATTCATCAAGGATGTTTTAGCACAAACCGGCGGAAATGCGCTACTGCCCTGCCAATTCAACAGTCCTGGAATAGTAAGTACACATAGCCGGCAACACGCAAATATGTACGTTTAATATGAATACATGCACCGAATAGCGCGCATATATCGCCATCGTACAATGCACATGCATTACACGCGATACACGCGGAGGAAATTTGACTTGTGTGTAGCCGTATCGCATGCACGTACACAGAACTGCGCGATATATATTATTTATACCTGTCACAGATCACGTTATATCCCATGGTGCACGTAAGTGCGAACCTATAAGCATAATAGATACGGTATACCAGTATTCGTCTAATATATGGATTAGTACGGCTCCGACAATTTCTGCCGATAGCAATCTACAAAACATTAGCTTTTTACTATTTAACAAATTTTATTGAGTTGGAAAGTTTACAACATCTCTGCAAAAAAATGAATATATGTATTATCACACTTTTAATAGACTAAAGAAATATATCAAAATTTCGATCTCACGCTATTCTTTCCATTTTCAATGATTTGCAGAATGTTATCTATAATATTACCCTCATTGTAAGTAAAAATTCGAAATATATCATATAAATATATAGATAATTTATATATATATATATATATTAAAAATAATGTATATAATACGATTAATTAAATAATACAATTACTTCTACATGATTTTATACAAAAAAATGCGATTTCAATTTTCAAATTAAATGCATACAGAGCTCTAATTATATTTATTAAATATTTATTATTTAATGACATATTAATTAACAATATAGTTTCTTGAAAATATATTGTTTGTCAAAGTAGCAGGTTTCCGTCATATCCCGCGGGAAGTACGAATTTTCGCGTGCAATTTCGTTCCTCGCGAAAACAGGTCGAGTACAGGATAGTTTGTCTATAGAGAGGAAAGCTAGAGTTCCCGGCGAACCGACCGCTCGCGGTTGACGCTCTTGCAACATTAATGCCGCGAAATTGCATCCAGCTGGAGAAGAAGGGCCGCCCTTTCTTCCATCTTATCCTCTTGTTCAACCCTCGCGATGACCTGAGGAGAATCAGGCCGATTACGATACGGTGAGATACAATAATAGCGTAACGCTGAGGACGGATTATGCGGATTACGAGTCTTCGGAAGATCAATATCTGTTATTAATATCCTCTCACGTGAACGAGATTAAAGATGTAACAAAAATTCTGCAAGATTGTCATTGTGAAATGAATCGACAAAACGATTTAACAGAAATCGAAAGCTTGATTTAAGCCTTGATTAAGACTTTTTACTTTGACAAAAATCTTTAATTTTTGATTGTTTATGGATCAGAAATTATTTTGATGCTGTAGCAAACCATTTTAGATCTCTAATAAACATATTTAAAGGAAAAAGCGATCTCTACGAGACATATAAAACGTTAAAAGCATTGACAAACTTCAAGTATGAATTTTGAAAGCGGAGTAAAATGAGGGAATATAAAAGTGTAGCGCTTATATTCTGTGCTTATCATTATTGCATCTTGCTTGCATATTGCTTGCATAATGCCAGCGCAATCACGGTGCATCTCGCGATTCCGTTTGGAAATTCCATTCGCGAGGCTTGCGGCTTAAACGGAATATTTGTGCTTATAATACAGCAAACAAAGAGCGATTAGACTTGCGGCTGGCGGCTACGCTGGCAGCCATAGTTATTATTTTACGAGAAATCTTAGGAGCTTTGTGCAAAAACGCATGTTTGATGAATATCAGCGATGAAGTCGAATTAAAAGCTATCTTGGCAACAATAGCTATCAGCTATATGCGATATTTTCCTTGATAATAAAAAATAGCAGCCTTGGTCAAAAGTAGACACCTTATTAACCATTATTTTTAGCTCAAAAAATGATTTATGGCATTTGCTGTAAATTATCCTTTGTTTCAAAGATTTCCTAAACTTATAATGTTGATAACCAGTAGGAAACAATACAATAGGTAAACGAATTCCAGATAAATAAAAATATAGGTGTCTAATACTTTGGACCAAGACTGTACATAATCTTCATGTCGAAGTGTTTATAAATAAATATGATATAAATATGATATTTTCATGCGAACACGTTGAAATTTTCCAATGATCCATCATGGCAATAAATGACGCGATCCAGTTCATTCCGATCTCTTTCCTCGCGCCGTTTGCGAACGCGGGTAATTAGAGAGGATCGAATTTAATGATAACCATCAGCGCGTCAACAGAAATGTCACCGTGTAATTGTCAGTGCGGCCGATCACAATTAGATCTACCTGCAGGTAAATTCAACGGCTATATCGATCCAACGCGGTTGACTGTTTGTCAGAGACCGTCAAATTGCCACGGTTGTGCTGAAAAAAAAGAGGGGGAGAAGAGATCCGAATTAATTCCCTCTGCTTCCCCCGACGATGAATGCACGCGCGCGGCGTTGTTCCAGCGAAATAACGCAGGAGCAATTAATACGATCGGAATTTGTTCAAAAGTTAAAAATCCGGCCGATCGAGAGCAAATGATTGAAGAGAGCACGCGTGCAATCTGTAACATCTCTCGTCTATCCGTTGGACAAGGATAGATTACTGCGATAATCAATTTTGCCTGAAAGGACTCAATATCATACACACGACGCAACAAAATAATGAGATCGCCGCATCGAAATTCGCCGGCGATCGCGCGTAACCAAGTAATAACTCTCGATTAAAACGTGCTAAATTGTCAAGAAATGAAGCTCGATCATACATCGGACGATTTGGTTGAATTGATTGCTCGTGTATCTGCCATTAATCTCGTGAAATTGTATTTCTATTATTCATTTATCTGCATTTTGCTGTAATATACAGAGGAAAAGATGGTTTTACACGGAACACACCCCATTTTGCTTTTAATATTCTACCAATTTCCAGTATCGATAAATGTATTTAACGATACATATTAATCTGTAGAGAATTTAATAGCTCAGTGCAGTGAAGCTAATGGATAAAGAGATAAGTGATAATTCTATGAAAATTTTATTTCAAGTAAAATTTGCGAAAAATATTTCAAAAATAATTTGCTGATAATACGAAATCATACAAAGCTACAATAATTCGATAAACGGCTAATCGATTATATAATATTAATTTTTTAATAAAAATTGTGGCATAAAAAGAGAATTAATCTCTACGATTAATCGTGGCGTACTATTCTGTTCATAAAAGAGTATTATATTGTTGCTAATCTCGATTCTCATGTTTCACGTGCTAGAGCCAGGTAGTATAACCGCGCGATCGATGAGGCACGACAAAAAGCTAACAAGAAGGGAATGAAAAGTAGATACCACTGGAATGACAATGCCACTCCTGCGGTCTTTGAAGTGCCAAATTCCGGCACTTCATTCGGCGTCAGCGAGGAAATTGCATGAGAGAATTGCGTTTCCTTTGTCCTTTAAACCAGAGAGTATCGCGGGTTGCCTTTGACCTGTCGTTGATCATTACCATTCAGGCACAGGATACGTCCAATTGAGTGCCTGCTCCTGTTCGCTGTTGTAACTAGTCTCACGTCCACTCGGTGGTCGGCGAATGCCACACATCGTTATATAATACGTGTAATGTATGTTATATAACACACTTTTAATACGATATTATAAATGCCATAACATAAATGTTATATTTAATAAAAAAAATATATAATGCAAATAAAAATATTAAAAATATTATAATATAAAATAAAAAATACTTTTAAAAATTCTTTCTACATTTTAAGTCATTGCGTGGAAAATAAAAGTTTAAAATCGCAGAATTGCCGTTTGTCACAATTATGTTAAATGTAGCATTAAATTGTTTGCTGTGTTTTATAGTGCTCTACTTGAATAAAAATTTTTCTCTGAAATAAAAATATGTTCCTTATTGTTATGCATGAAACATAAATTTTATCACAAGATTTTTTTATTACTGTCATATTTGACGCGAAAAAAACGCACCAATTTAAAAATAAAACTTTTTTAATAATATCGAAACATTAATTAAATTTTTGAAGCAAATAATATTTAAAATGAAGAATAATTTCAAGTGAAAAGAATATTTTTTTATTATAGTGATAGAAATTTGAATAAAATTTTATTCTATTTTATAGATAACAGGATATTTGATATTATTTTACAAAATATAAAAATACGGATTATGATGATAAAGCTTTAAAGAAAAAATTACATTATTCTAAATTCAGATACCTCGATTTTTATATTAAATATAACAATAAATAAACATCCTGCTTAATCCTTGTATTTACTAACAAATTTATAAAAACTTAAAAAGTAGAAGAATAATTTCAATTTTAAGTTGAATAACAATGAAAGATACTTTTAAAGTTTCTTTAAGAATTATATAAAATGGAAAAAATTTAAGCAAATTTAAATATTGTAAGATTTTTAATATCTTTTATGCATCCGAAAATATTAAAATATGATAAATATTAAAATTGAAATGTTTATTTTTGAAAAAATATGTCATGTTATTGAGTGCAATATCTTTTATTAACAAATTGTAACAGTAGTATTGTAGCATGACAATATCCGTTCTAGATAAACTTTCTTACATCAAGTAAGTTATAGCGAAGTTGCGTTTAATAAAGCTCTCACTGACAAATGTATCGTATAATATCGTATCAATATGTATCACTTAAATCGCATTGGACATCTTTAGTCAGATGTCGGTGTTACATCGTTCGTCAAACTACTAAGCCAGAAATGATCTAATTACGCACGAGAACGGCAAATAAATTGCACGTGGACATGGAGGCAGCTTTACCTTCAATGGCGACAGTCGCTGATATAATTACAGTTTAAGCTTCGGTCCCATCACCGACTATTAGTACATGCAAACGGAATCTAGGGCTGCTTTCTAATGCAAACGCTATATCCGGAACAGACCGGACAAATCGAGTTAAGCGTAATTCTTGCCAATTTGTCGACGCGTCAATTTGTAACTTCCGATGAAATCCCCGGTGAAAATGTCCATCTTCATTTGTCCGATATTTTTGTACCAAATTTGGTATTTATTTGTTTTCTATTATTTAAAAAGTGCAAGATACATTATGCAAAAGATCATCGATGCACCATTGCGACATTAAAGTATTCTAGACAGACAGATTTTAATATGCTTATTAAATCCCAATATCATATCAAAGTAAAAAATACAAATTAAAAAATACAAAGTAAAAATATCATATGATAAATATGATATCCTTTCATTTCAAATATTATTTTTTAAAGCATATACTAAGCACGCGAAAAGAACGATTTTGCTGAAGTACCTAAAAATTTAATTAGATACAGATCTGAAAATAATTTTGGACCACCAAGATAATTATGTAAGATGCTCAAACTGATTGCTAAAATGTCAAAATTTTTTGCAACATTATTCATTATGTTTGCGTAATTTTGATAATTTACAACAAAAATTATTTTCAGATCTATATCTAGTTAAATTTTTAGATATTTCAGAAAAATCTTCTTTCTGTGTAATAATGGAAAGATTCAGAATGCAGACTGAATAGTTTAAGCTCTAATAAAGTTTAAGCTTTTTCTTTTGAGGAAACCCCCATCAAACATCATGTGTCATTACTTGTTGATTAAATCTCTTTTTTTATTTCTATATTCTTTTTTCAAATTTAGTGTATCGGAAATTTCCCGCTGCGAGAGATAGAATCCCACTGTACGCTACAATCGATACTATCTCAATGCCCATATTTCGCTACATCTAATTTCGCACTTCTGCTTTTTCGGCTTTCGAAAGTTTTCGAAAGTTTCGCTCGTCGAACGAACACGTGAACAAAGAACGAAGATCAATTTCACGCCTGGGATGGGAAAATGGGGTAAGTGGATAGATAAGGACGTGAGCCTGGACGTCGGACTGGCTGCCTAAGCGAGAATGTGATCACGATGGGGTAAGAGGGGACCGGTTACGAGAAAGGAGGAAAGGGAGACAAAACAGCAATGGCGTGAGAAGGAGGAAGGAGTCGAAATTTTCATCCCTTTACTCGCTATCCTCGCCACTCCGCTCGCTCGCCACCGACGATCTCGCCACCCGTCTCCTCAGACCGCCTCATCCCGCTCGGTAGCTTCGTTTGGAGCACACGTGCCACTGACAGCAGTTAATTACATCGCCACGAAGTCAAAGAGTAGGACAGAGAAAGATAGATAGATAGAGAAAGAGAGAGAGAGAGAAATGAGAAACGGAGAAACGGTGGGAAAGGAATAGCACTCTGGACAATTGCATGCCGCCATCAAAAGTTGAAGTGACCGGAAGAACTCCCTCGACGTCGGTGTACTCCGATGTCCTGGTACTCCGATTTCGGTGCCGACTGGCCAGGATCGTTCTCGTGCCCAAGCAAATGGGCGTTTCACCGGCAGAAGTATTCAAACTCGAATTCGCGATGGACGAATTTCTCGCTTAGCATTGAATCCTAGAGCTTTAATTCAATAATATCAATTTACGGAATAGCGTCAGTTTTTTGTTTAAGCTCTTGATATTCAAATTTATGTGATCCGATTTAAAAAATGCAATAAAATTAAAGAGTGATTTAAATTAAGTGCGCATTGTGTATTACGTCAATTTTCGTACTTCATATTTCATCGAGCAATATTACGTACGCAATGTGTAATACCATAAGAAAATTACGTCATAAAGTATAAACCGAGATGATTGCAATGAGGCATGCAATTGATCAAATTATAGATAAAGAGTAAAGAGAAGTACATCAAGTATCATTTTCTTATGGTTTCCGCGATGTGAAATGCACATTAATGTACGAGAAAAATATAAAGTTTAATGTGTGGGTCTTTGGCTATTCTTCAATTCACATTTCATTTTTGTTGGTAATAATATGTAATCAAACAAATTATGCTATTGTAGTTGTCAAATTATCATTATAGTTTAACCGATCAAATTCATCAATGCGATCGATTCGCGATCTGTCACAATATGCGACGGCACTGAGATCGCAATTGTATCGCGCGTCGGTTGGTCACGTCGGAACGGGGCGAGAAATTAAACGTTTGCTCGACCCAATTTCCGCCAAGCGAAGGTAATTGCGCGGTAGAACGGCCTACGAGAGAGGGTCGGCCGTGTCAAAAACTTGGCCGCGGCCAAGAGAGGAAACAAGTAACTTTTAATTGGAAACCCGTACGCGCGCCGGATACCGCATGCATGACCGCTCCGAAGACTTTCCGCGTTAATTTAGATTCAACGCGAAGCCCATCCCGCTCCCGCTTTCCGCGCCTCGAGAAACGGACAATTAACTCTCGCAGCTGCGTATAATTTCTTCTCAGGCTGCATCGAAGATGCGCTAACATGATTAAAGTGCCAGAAATTAGTCGAAACTACTTTCCGCAGCGATTCTTACACGTCTCTATGGCGGAACGGCACGCTACATTACAGTTCTCCTTTCCCCAAATGCTTGAAAACTACATAGTCTCGTGCGTTAAAAGTCGCTAAAAATAGGAATCAAATGTGTACTGTGAATTTAATTAAAATCAATAATGTGAACTTTCTGTAAACAACATGCATCTATGTATCTAATTACGCACATTTCTGCTTTCGATATTTTATGAGAAACAAACTTCATCCCGCAAGGATGATAAACATCACAGACATTTTGATTTAGCGGATTTAAGCTCAACACACACACCCATATTATCTGTACACATTCATATACAAATATTTTTATGAATAATAAAATTATGAATAATGCAGTGAATAATATAATAATATAATAATATATAATAATATAGAATAATATTGAAAAAAAATACAGATAAGAAATAAGCTAAAAAAAAAGAAAATAATTATAAAGTTTAAATAAGTATCACAAAACTTTATTAAGTTAGAGACATTATAAAAACTTTTAAAAAAATTATTCTTCTAATTGTGGGGCGACTATGAAGTGACTCATAAGCTATATAGCTATTCTTATATTTTTTTTTTTCGTAAGTTTTTCTTTTATTTGTTCTTTTTTTTTAAAGAAATATATCTTCATTCACAGAAAATGGAGAAAGAACAGTATAAAAAATATAGAAAGTTATACTTTATTATAAATATATTATAAATATATTAAAGAAAATTTATAAATATTTATGAATATTTTAGAGAAAATTTCTATATCTATCTTTATGATTTCCTTCAAATGCTAATCTTTGAAATTTCCGTCTAACATATAATGCACAGGATTTATTGCAGGATCTGTGCTTGCAATTAAATAATCGATATTATCTGAGAAATTAATTTGAGAAAGGAAATAGATGCATTACGGAATAATCGAGAACGTCAAAGCAATAATTACTATCACAGAATTATGCAATACAATGACAATATTCCCACATTATTTCATTAACCGTAACAATCAGCCCTGCATCATCCCTTCAAAGGATGATCGCACGTCTATATAGAATGTCTATCGAGGATCATGTTCGGAATGCGTAAGTAGAATGCAACATTGTCTCGGCCATGCATGCAAGCTCGAGCATGCGGAGAAGGACCTTGCGCGCTCGGAAAAGATTAAATCACTGAAAATATCCAGATGTCAGATGTCTCGGACACATCCTTTTCAATTTGTCCTTTATCATCATAACATCAGAGAGAGAGAGAAAGGCAAAAAGAGAGAGAAAGAAAGAGAGGGACTCGTATTTTCTTCGCTTTTTTCACAAGTTTGTAAAAAGTCCATTTATAGTATTAAAATTCTCACGTTTTTAATCTCATAATTTTTAAACGATCTATTTCTGGTGCTTCTTCCTTTATAGAAATTTAACTGGAACGGCCAATTAATTACTTATTTTAAATACTAAAACATTAACGGTGATTCCAGTATTAAATTTTCATAAGGATTTATACAAAGTATAAATGGATTTGGATGCGGATCGGTATATAGTTTTTGCAAGTATCTATCTCTGTCACTTGACGTAGAGCGATCGCAGATGGATTTCGTACGTCGAGATATTACGTAGTGATACGTATTGATGATTAACCTGACTTGACGGGATCCCTTTTGTTCCGAATTTCTGCGAGCGCCTCTCGGCGAGTCACGTTTTACGCTTGTCAATCCATCGTAAATTTGCAAACAAGGGTTACAGACTTTATCAAGAGTTAATATTCCCGCATGACTCGCTATCACGTAGATATGGACAGAATTATCGCTCTGACTTTATTAACCGCGAGTGATCGATTTGTAACGTGATTACTTTAGTTGAAGCTATTTGAGCAAATCCTGATTTGTGTATGTGTTTGTTGCTACGAAAAATAATCTTGGCACACAAATCAGATTTTATTCTCTCTTTGTTTTTATTTCTTTATTGCGTGTTAATAAATCAATTTCCTGCACTACAAATTTCATTATGCAACAATTACAATTCACGTTAAATAAACAATAAATTTTTTATGAACTATATTTTAGGTAAAACGTGAGAGGATTATTCGCATTCGTTACATTTTCAATTAAGAAATATACGTTATATGTGCGATACAACGCAGTTTTTTAATCTCACTTTAATATCACTTTCGCACACAGATAAGTACGCGCAATGTAAATGTGGGTCGCAATAGCACTTCATTGCAAAATAAAGAAATCCGATACTGTAGTCGCGCGATACGCATTCGGAAAGCGTTCGTCGGGGCGTAACAATGGAAAGTCCATTCTTTGCTCGTATAAATTCGTGCTTAAGGGAGATTGAGGTATTTTTCTTCCTTTTCAAAATCGCTGATCTCTACAAGCGAGTAGCGATCCTAACAGATCGCCTGATCAATTTTGTATATCAATTTCGTTTATGGAACCGTAGGATTGTCATCACGCTAACATATATATTCGAATATATTTTACAATATTATTATAATTTCTGATATTACATAGAATATTATGAAACCACTATCTGTTTTCTTGCATCCAAGTGTTCGAAAGTGTCTGTCGCTAAGCTACAATAAATTTTCAAACAGTAGAGACGCATAATCCCACCTGCAGAAAGCTTCTCTTTAATTTCCATCCAATCTTTTATTCTTTTAAAATATTCTCCAATTAAAGTCAAATGTGCATAAAAAATTAGCGGGGCGAAGTGAGCAAAGAGCTCATAATTACATAATGGTCCCTTAAAAAGGTGGTATTACCGCATGACAGAGTCGTGTCCGCGGATAATTTCATTTGATTCGTGCTACTCAAAGTACTTTTTATGTACTCTCATTTAATGAGCCTTATCAAAGCGAGCTTCGTCTAGATTCCCTCGAACGAGCTTCATCCTGCTAGGATCAAGGGAAAAGCTGCTTAAAAGGAACGAAGATTGCCGTAATTGATAGTATGATCAAAAATGCGCACCGTTAATAGAAACAAGATTTCATCATTTTGATACGTACGGTGTTCAATTAGTGATTTCTGCAACTAAAATTATGAAATAACATTACGAGTCAATCAATCTTTGCAAATTTTATGGACAATCTCTCGCATGAGATATAATTTAATACAAGATGAATATGTTAGAAAGTAATCCAAATATTATGTAAAAATTAACATAAAAATGTAATACTTTGACACAATTTAGAAACAATTCTTTAATAAACACTTTAAAAACAATTCTTCCTTTCTTCAGTAAAATTAATATCTATAACTTATTAAATTAACACGTACATGTTATTTATTTATCTTAGAATTTATGTTTTAAAACTATATTTTTTTCATGTTATTTGTTCACTTACTCATAAATTATGTTTTAGCACTAAAAAATGTTGAATATTAATTTAACATAAAATATTTAAAAACAATTACATTATGTTAAATTAACGTTCGGGTATGTTAAAAATTCAACACAAAAATTGTTAAGACCGTTTTTAATATACCTATAAAATGTTTTTTACTGTGTAAAATGCCTGACACTCTGACACGAGTACGTCATTGTTACGAATTAGATAACTATCAATAAAATATCATACTGATCTCACATAGTTCTCATTGTCAGTCGCGCGAATCAGTTATCGCTCCTCAAAACTCTTCATTGCATTTTGCAGCGAGTGGAATAAAACGCTTCAAAAATATTTATCTGCCTCTTGTTATCGGGTACAGTAACAACAACAAGAGTTAACAACAATGATCGTCTGAACGGCGTAATCCGGTGTAACAGTCCTCTGAAAAATTCATTCAGCCATCTGTTTTTTTTTTCCTTTTTTTTTGTTGTTTTCCAATTCACTCGCGCTCAGCCAGCAAGAGCGCGGACGAGAGCAAATGGGGCCTCTCGGAAACAATAGACAGAGCAACGAGCACTCGGAAATGGCCCACTTAATCGGCCCCCTCTGACAATATATCGATACTCCGCTCCGACGGGACGCGTTGCTTTTGTTGCCGAGGACAACGTGGCTACCCGATATAATTGAGCCACAAGAGCTGGCCTCCACTTACTGCCGTCAGTGGTGACTATAATTACGACTATGAGCTCACATCGCTAGACATTGCATTTATCGACTTATCGTATTACCATCTCCTCGCTTTGTTATAATTTTAAATATACCGACATTCATTTGCTTTTTCGTCGTGTCATTTAAAATTTCGGAATATATTCCTCGGAAATTTATCTCTCATATTTCCCTAATATAAATATTCCGAATAACTCAATTCGATTATTTTTTTCATATTCGTCTATAAAAAACATCAATTCCAAATTTGAACAAAAAACTTAGATGAGAGATAATGAGTAATCTTTTTAAGATACAATCTGAGTATTATAATAGATATATTATGAAACTCGTATAAATGCAATTTTTTTTTCATCTTGAAAAAGTAGCTTAATTTTTCCATTCCAGACTAAATGAATTTCAAGTTTTCTATCATCATTCGGGAATTACATAAAACGGCGTTCTATTTTTTGGATATTGATTTTTTGCGATCTCTCAAAATTTAATTCTAATCATTCGCTCTTTCGCAAAATCTTGGCAAAACAACATAAAATCGTGAATATGTCGTTGCAACAATAAGTATGTATTAGTGGCATTCGATTTGTTCTCGCGAATTTCTCGTTCATATGCACTTTCGCGGAAACATCCCCTATTGTTTTCTGCGACGGTTCACAGTTTCTTCATTCGCAGCATTCTCGCGAGGAATTCTTGAAGCGCAACGCGACCGACGGCCGGCCATAAGCGCCGTCTATCCGAAGAAATAGCGCGGATTCCAGCTATAAAGAAATAGGCAGAAATATTCTAAGAACAAAAGCGACATTTCCGAGTGTGTGTACGTGTTTGTGGCATGTATTCCCGAACTCTAATCAAACGTTTATCCAACTCATTGTCAGCAATTCTCAATTCGAAGCAAACGCGATCCTCTTCCTATATTTTTCAGCAAAAATTTGTCTGTTGTGCTCGAATAAAGATAAACTTGTTTTCTTTACGTAAGAGAAATGTACATCTTTAGCTATATATAAACTATATCTATATGTAAAATGCACAACAGCATATTATATAATACATAATTAAAAAATCGCTACAAGAATCTCTACAAGAAATACTAGAAAACTAATTAGATATTGCAGGAACATTTTACACGATAAAATATATCATCATTTAAACGCATAAAAAACAAAAAATGAAATAAATAAATAGCCATATTATTTTAATAAAAATTTTAGTAAAAAATATTTTAATAAAAATTTTAGTAAAACATTTTAGAGATATATTAATAAAAGCAGAGTCGTATATCAATCTTTTGAAAAATTTTAAAAGGAAACGGTAAAGGTAAACTTTAACGACGTCAATAAAGTTTAAATAGAAAATAACAATTTTTTGTAAATTTCCGTCCCGAAATATTGACATGTTCCCTTCTCAGATCTCAATGTGCGACCGCATGTCGAGCACCTTTGTTGTCTTAACATCTTTCGCGGAGCATTTAGTTTTCGCTGTGACTCTTTCAAGTGCGTATGAACCGTTTATACCGATTGAATTTGATTTGGGCGCACATTGAAATCTTCGTGAATATATACCGCAATTAAGTACAGTTAGAGCAGTCAGCCGTTTCGTTTGTACCGCATCGATCGATTGACCGTCTTATTACTCGAAAATAGCTCTTAACAGTTTATAGACCCGAACCGCTAAACTCTCAGAAGGGAATTTACTTCTGGGAATTAAACAGGATTTTCTATAAATTGAACGTGGTCTCACAGGTAAGCTTGCAAATCTGCTTGAACTATCGATGCATGTGTTATTGTCTTATTGTTCGCGCTTCGATGTGTTTATCGTCCTTCTAACACAGTCATATTTGTATCGATAGGTTACAACTTCCAAACGATAAACTTTGACGACCGTTTCTCGAGCGACTTGCTGACACTTTATCCATCTCCGCAATGCTTCAAGAAAGTCCTTGCATATATTGCAAGGAGGAAACATCCGATCACGATATTTCCTGCAGAGGTGCCTGCAGAAGGCCCGCACATTACTCTTGCGCATTAAGTGCTTATGAAGATCATACATTCGTCAATTGTAGCCGTGATAATTTCTTTTGTATCTCTTGTAGTATTTTTAACATAGACGAGAAGACCGTTCCATTTTTATCTCAGAATATTGGCGATTCATCTAAAAATTCTAATCAGAAGTCCACCAGAATTGATACTTTACTAAAAGAATCCCCGAGTAAAAAGACTCAAATCGATACTTCTAATCCGTCTAAGTCCACCAAAATCGATACTTTCCCAGAAAAATCCCCGAGTAAAAAGACTCAAATCGATATTCTTAGTCCATCCTTAGTCCAAAATTTCAATGTAAGTCCCAAATCCAACATTTTTACTTATTCTCCGACTGCAAAAATATCCTCAAATATGGAGAAATTGTCAGCTCAAACTTTTCCAGAAAAATCCCCGAGTAAAAAGACTCAAATCGATACTCCTGGTCCATCCAATCAGAAGCCCATCATAATCGATACTTTCCCAGAAAAATCCCCGAGTGAAAAGACTTTTAGTCCATCCTTAATCAAAAATTTGATTCCCAAAACCAACATTTTTACTTATTCTCCGCCTGCAAAAATATCCCCAAATTTAGAGAAATCCTCAGCTCAAACACAACATGATATGAAAGAATCTCATAAAAAAATGATTGAAGAAATGTCGGGTGAGCTTAAATACTGTACCACGTTACTGCGTGAATTGAGTGAAGATAAAAAAAAGTTGCCCGAATTCCTTGCAGACTTTACTTCATGGAATGAAGTTTTGCGTAATCTAAGGTATGAGATAATGAAGGAATTTGCAATTGTTCGCACATCACAATTCGAAACTCAACAAAATGTTATCCAACTTCAAAATCAGTTACAAATGATAAATGATAATCTCTTAGTATTAAGAAATGAATTTTTACACGGAAAGGTTGAATTTGTATAACCCAATCTAGAGAAAAAGACAAAGAAGGCATTAAACAATTATATCTGCTATAGTCTTATGGATAAGGAGTTGTCTGTCATAATCATAACATTAGCTGTTTTGCAAGTTAATATTACTAGTAGCTTCAAAGACACGTGTTTACTGTTTTCCTCGGCAAGAGAAACGACAAGTTTCAAGATATTCTGTTTTCTTTCTCTTTGTGATAAAAGTTCTGAAAAAGAAGCGAAAAACTCTATTGTACCGATATCCTTCGGAATTATACAAATTTGAATCAAGAGTTTTTCTTAATAGCCGATAGTTGTAAATTCAACAACTATCAGTTATATATGTAAATAAAAAAAATGACATTTTCATATTAAAAAATGCTTTTTCGCATCCTACAATTGTTCTAAGAATTCATCGATTTATACACATATGTATAAGTATATACATATGTGTGTATATATACATATGTATAAGTATATATACATATGTATAAATATATATATATATATAATATATAATATGTATATATATATAATATATAATATATATATATATATATATAATAAAAAAAATATATATATATATTTCTCAGCTTTTAACAATACTTACATTTCAGTTGAACTTAGTTTTCGCGGGAGAAAGAGAACGGAATTAAAAAAATGCTGCTGTCAAAAAATATAAAATTTATACTTTAAAGCTCATTTTATACACAATCTATAATTCGCGACAGAATTTGAAACAGAATTCTATGTTTAGTGGATATGACTTACGCATGTTCATGCGCATTTTTTATCTTTAATTGACGAAATTTTAATATTTTATCCTATCGTAGATTAATTCTACGAAAATCGTAGATTATTATTTGCTTCGTGTTACACGCTTGTATCACGTGAATATTATGTAAGTATCGTATAAATATAAATATATTTTGTCAGAGCGCATTAGATAATTATGTTCTATAAGTTCTGAAATAATTTCGTAAAACTGTTTGGGTCAGTTTTTGAAATAACAAGTCTCTCATAACGCTATTGAATATACATCAATAATATTGATCGCCAATTGTCTGAACGCAAGAAAATACTCTTATGTGTTTCTAATTCTTTTTATTTTATTATTGAGAGTTTAAATGAGCGTTGCGAATATACCATCTTTTTCAAAACATCGATGTAACATTTTCATTTTTCGCTCCGTTTATTACAGTTACGAAAAACGCGCGAATGCCGTTAGGACTTTAACAAAATGAAATACCATCGTAAAAATGTTATCAAATACGCACTAAATGTTTTGCCGTAATACAGTCGCTTCGTGCCGAATAGCAACGATGTTTGGTGTGTGTTGTAACAGTATTTCATGAGATAACTGACAGCGCGTGACAGCGTGCAGTCGAATTTTGTATCGACATATATATATGGCCCTCGCAGCCTCGACCGCTGGCACATATCTCTCTACTGTGTAGTTCCAGTTATCCAAAATATCTCAAATTTACAAAACGACAAATTTACAAAAATGTAAAGGCAACATATGTCAATATACATGTGATTAAACTCAGAAATAGACTGTTTACAGTCCTATTACGTAAGAAGATTCACGACGTGCTCTTGAAGCTACAAAATATCTATATTTTTTGCGTGCTGTTTACTTCGGAATTTTATTAGGCTTTTTTGCGTGGTATTCGCTTCGAAGTTTTATTAAGTTAACTTTAACTTTTTTAATGATATGGTAAATATGGGGAGAAGATTCAAAACACTTTTAGCATATATATACACTTAGAATATACGTACACACACATACACGTACTTGAGGAATTATTACATATGTTATTGTATCAAACATTACGTATATAACTCTAAAACTGTAACTTTAAAATGCATATTGCACCTGAAATTTAATGTAGAAAATAATCGACAAATCTCTTCCCAATATTTAATGAGAAGTTCAATTTTTTTATATATAATTCAGTAACTATTTTCATATCTATTATAAAATCATACTATGTCATACTATGTCTTAACACTAAAACCGCCGATGATAACTCACTAGAACGAATATGTCAATTTAGTAATTTTCTTTGTTTTCAATTAGTAAAGAGTTATTCTGATATTATTTGAACATTAAAATTATTCATATATTTTCAATATTCTGTAATATTTTTATAATACAAAAAAGAAATGAAATGATTAGTGGAGACAAAATGCATCATCAGTTTTAGTGTTAAAGTTTAAATCGTTATATTTATATTGTCCCTAAAATGGATCGCCAAATTTGAACAATATATTTATCTTGAAAAAAGATTATCGACATCAGTCAACAATGAAAATTGTATTGTAACTATAAAAAAAACTGTAACTTCTCATAAAAGTTCTTATGTAGCAGCTCTCTTTTTGTTTCAAGACTATATCTTATATAATTATAAAATTACAAGCATTTATTTGCACAGATATATTATTTTTTCCTTTCTTTAAGATGTCACGTCTTGCAAATTAAAAACAAGGGACGTAGAAAGAAGCGTCGAAGCGAGAAGATCGAACTCGTAACAGTGAGGCACGTGCCGAGAGGTTCTAATTTTTTTCAGGGTTCAAGAGAGGAGAGAGAGAGAGGAGGAGAGCTATATGTTTCTTCCGCCGATCGAAACTGAGATTCTACCGGTACCGAAATATCGGTACTGATAGTACGGATCGATGCGCCACTTAGCGTGACCCCGTTGACCCTTTGAAAGCGCCCCGACACTCGCAGCTGCAACATCAGATTGGGATGCTTCGGTTGCACCTGCAGCGTCGTATGTATCGTCGCGCGCGGGTCAGTCATTTGCCTCATCAGGCGGGAATGCCCCGGCGATGTCGCTTGTTAATAACAACGTCGCCTTCGCAAACGAACATGCGCGTTCTGACCCTCGATAAGTGTATCATATATTAAACCGTATATGTATATACGCTTGATGTACATACGTCCGTATATACATTTCCGCAATCGACCGTGCGAGCTCGCCTATCGGCGCCGCTTCGCTCCAGAGAGATTGCTCTTGAGTGATGCACCGAGCGTCTGTGAGCGTCTGTTATATCCGAACATATTAGACATGTATACGCGTATCTCTAAATGTATAAATTAGTGCGGATAGTCATGGACACGAAATTACAGGAGACGTGTCCAATTTCATTTGGAATTCCGACGCTCAGGCGTCGCGCGAGGAAGGGAAAATTAATTGTCTTTAACTGTCGTTCATTTTCTGCGCGAGATTTTATTTTACATATATATTTTTACATATATTTATAACATATTTTATATATATTTATTTACGGCAATAGCGTGCGATACATTCGTTCGCTTCGATCATCAAGCGTCTTCAAGCTGTCTTCAATTTTTCGCTGATATGATATTGATATTGATATCTGTCCATTAAACTACAAGCTCCGATGAGAAGCAAATACATATCTAGAATTATTAGCGCAGGATTTTTTGGAAGCCGCTTAATCCATAAGAGCAAGCACGGGATCCGTTTCCCTAGTCGGAAACGATCATATAATATACACGTACGTGCATAATGTCGAACGATCGCAAATCGGCGTGAAATCATGAGCGTATCATCAAACAGTGTTTGGCCATTCCGATGTTGGGCAATTCTCACGCGAAATCACGTGTCAACGAATATTGTTTAACTTGTAGCATAGAATCGACGTTAACTTGCACATAAGTGGCGAGATCGCGCGTGTCCGGTCCCAAGTCGCTCTGTCAATTACACCTGTTGCAACGTTCCTATCCTATTTGCACGTTGCCGTATCCGATCGACGAAGCCGCAATCTCTACGGCTTGTGCATTTGCAGACGTTTCGTATTGCGTCTAGCATTGCGCGCGTTGCATCGGACGTTCCTTCCCGGACAAACAACTCGGATGGGTGTGAACTGTTCCTTTATTGCACGTCGCGCGACATCGACTATTGCTTTCACGCCCGCGACGAGAGTCTCCCTTTAATCGCTTGTCTTATTCCTGACTCTAGCGGCTGACAATTGTCCCACAGAAACACTTGGCGCAGTAATAACACGTATATGCAGTGCACTCATAAAACAATTGTTATATGACATTGAAATTTAACGAATGCGTTTCAATGATAAAGAATGGTAATTTTACGGGCGAATGAGCACAAAAATTGGAGATAGTTTCCATAGCTCAATTATTATTTCCTATTATTATTTTCCGTTTAAATGAAATAAAACGCAGAGAAAAATATATTTTTTATTTTTTATATAGTTTTTTTCTTTGATATAATTAAATACATGTGTAGCAAAAACCATAGCTTGCAAAACCATAGCATGCAATACAACTTTTATTGTAACAAGTGTACATGCGTTTTACATTCACATATGATGGATTTACAAGCGGAGGGTAAAATCGAATGAATAGGCCATTGTGATGTCGAGTTTTAATAGCTTCCGGAGCGCCGGAATGATGTAATTTCGAAGAATGGGGAATCTCTTGAGCAATAATTCTCGTAATTATTTCTGAAGCCTATTGTATTCCGGCGCACCAGGTCGAAACCTAACAGAGTTAAACAGCAAGTGTAAGGGCGCGCATACCCGGGGTAGAAATTACAGAGCGAAACGCGCACTTTACAACGAACATTTATCCCGAAGAGTCCTCTCTCTGCGGTTTTACATGCGAACCGCACGAAGCTCGCTACCAGCGGGCTTAATTTTGAACAATTAATCGACGAAATGTTTAATTTTCTCGTCTTCTGAAACTCACAGCGAATATTGTTATTTCAAGAAGATCGAATTTTTAAAATAATTAAAGAGCAAAGGAAATAGAGCAAACTTTTGCTGTAATAAAAAAGTTTATCTAAAAAGAAAACATGTAAAACTCTTATTGAAACTCAGGTAAAAAATAAATTAATTTTCTTGCACGATTCAAAGTTTTATGCTTGAAGTTTAAAATAGTATTACTATCTCAGTAAGTAATAATTACGTTCAAAGTAATAATACTTATTACATGAGCAGTTAAAATATTAACTATACATAAATAATTAAAATATTAACTATACATTATTACATAAATAGTTAAAATATTAAGATTAATTAAAATTAATCATTACAAAAGACTAGTGATATGTCTGCGTTTTTACACCGTGTCTAAAACAGCGATAACTAAATAATAAAAGGATATAAATTATAGAATACAACACTCTCAATTAGCTTGCTTCAAATTGCAGCCTTTTAGAGCCTATTAAAATAAAAAGTACTGTAATTATGTGAATTGCTGATATTAGCACAATATCAACTGTATTGGCAATTTGATCTTCGCCATTTTACAGAACTACTAACTCTTGCGAAATATTGCGGTAAGCGTGCTCGCCAGCGTGGCGCGCCTCCGAACGTCGCGTTTATTGCGTCTGCCAAAATGTATCTCGATCGTAAATTGGATATCCGAAAAATAATATTTCTCACTTCTTATCGCAACGGCAATATCGTCAGCACTAATACGCCGGCCAACGTTGACGACCGGTATTTTCTCGTGGCGGGCGGCACCGAGATAAACCTCCCTCGCACGCTCGAATCCCCGTCGCGTTCGCAACCGCTAAATTTTTCGGTGAGATTTACCGTGCAGCATGTACCGGAAAGTGTCGTGGACCGGTGGTGCGTTTTGTGGCGAAAATATTTGCCACGGCTTTTTCAACGTTTTCCAGTCGCGCGACGCGTGTGTGCGTGATATTGGCGCGTGATGCGAGCGTCCACACGAGTGGACGCATACGGGTACAGATGCAGTGTACATACATGTCTTATCCCATGACGATAGAGAGCGTCTCTCTGCCGGATTTATCTCCATTGTTTTTCAGCCGAATAAACGCGACGTTCTCATTTTTATTGCTTCCCTCCTTCCCTCCCTCCCTCTCGTCATCATGTCAAGACAGTAAAAGTCTCTTAAACTACGGGATCTCCCGAGAGTAACTGGACATTCCGGATTTTTCGATTTTGTAAGCGTGTCACACGGTAGATCACGTTTCTCCCGTCGAAACTCGTCGATTCAACTCGAGTCGCAAATACGGTAGCATCATTATTCTATCGGAAACCAATTACGGGAAAAAACCTAAAAACGGTTTATATTGTAAATAGGATGAGACTTTCACAGAGCGGTATAAGTGAAATAAGATAACCGAGATGAAAAATAAAATAACTATTGAAAATCGTGGAACCTGAAATAAATAAAGTCGATAAATAAATTGTATGCAATATGATAATTATCGATGATCGTATTTACCTTGTCACGCGCTATTCATATCTGTTTTTAAAAATTGATTGCCCTAATTTTGCAAACTGGATCCACTGGATCATGGGGTGGAAATTAATTTGCAATTAGGTCAGCCAATCGACGAGCGCTCATGCAAAGTGCTTCTTTTTACAGCTGCAAGAGCAAAACCTTCGTATATGCAAGTATACTTGCAACTTGGCTTGCACCGTGTATTATTTCTTTCAGCTCCTGTTTCATTAAACTTTCCCGCATAAAGAGATTATAAATACAACCAACTCCTTTTATATCTCGCGACGCGAAGAAATCATCCCCGCAGAATTTATCTGTTTATCGAAAATTCGCGACGTTCCTCGCTAATTAGGAATGCTATGTTAAGCTTCGATATTCATTAGCTCTTGCAGAGAGATACATTTTTAATGAAAACAGCATTGAAAAATGCGCGCAGATAAAACGAGATAATTATATTTCGCATTATTAACTACAATTTTAAATAAGCGACTGTGGAATTACGGGGATTATGTTTCGAAATTCATAATAGCGTATGTTTTAACAAGCTCGTGAAAGATAACCGGGCGTAACACAATCCCGATCAACTTTTCTTTCGCTTCGAATGTTTACTACACCGACGCAATTTATACTTCGTATTACAGAATTACAAAATCATCAACTGTCATAAAATTATTCCAAACTCGCATCATTGAAAATGATAAAATTGCGTAATCTATCAAACGGAAGCTTAAAACAAAGAGTTAAAAGAAGAGCATAACTAAAAAATTTTAGGAAATTACTGATTTCATATCACTCTTTCTATGTCATTTATTTGAGAAAATTTTTTGAAGAGATAATTATGTAAGATAATAATTATGTAAGACGTTTAAACTGGTTGTTAGAATATTAAAATTTTTTGCAGCATTGTCATTAAGTCTTAAGCGTTTTACATAATTTGATTATTTTGATGGTCCAACAAAATTATTTTCAGATCTATGTAGCTAAATTTTTAGATCTTTCAACAAAGCAATTCAACAACATTCTTTCCGTGTACTGACTGAAAAGTTTTTGAGAAAAAAATCAAATTTCCAAAATTATAAAACCCTGTTATGCCATGTCTTTAATCACGGAAGTTAGGTGAATCTTTCATTAGCGGTCGCGAAAAAAGCTCGCGGAAGTTCGTGGGAAACTTAACATTGCGCGTTCCGGGGACTGTTTGCTATGCCAGCCAGAAAATTGGAGAAGTTTCCGCATTCCGTCGGGATTTCCGCGCGGATTTCAGGCGCGCGTGTACCGATTTCCGAAATATTCATACATATTGGCGCCGACTGCCGCGAAATTTATATGCGGCACGTCGGCCGAATGTAATGCCCGCGAATTTCTCGTGTGCATCCGCGCGCATCATAGCACACATGATCACGCACCGTATCCCGCGACCGTATACGCGCGTGTGCAACTAATCGTAAGAGGCACGATAGAAATGTTCGATGTGGCTTCAGTTATGCCGATGAAAAATAGACAGAATTTGTCGGGTTTCATTTCTGTTCGAACGTGCTGACATCGCGAAAAATACTCCTCGACCTCAATTTTTTTTCTTTTTTTTTTACTACGATTTACATGCACGCGTACACACACACGCACTTTTGCTACTGATTAATGCGATGAAAATATGTCGATGAAAAATCTTCGTGCACGTTTATTTACTGAGGTCTACATACATACATTAGGATCAAATATCGAAGATAGATATTCAAAAACATATTTTAAAGACTAAAAATTATGATTTTAAATCACATTAAATGTTTTCTTCGGTGATATTTCTGCTCCAAGTGGCACCGTTGCAAATTCGACAAAAAGATTTCAACTTTGAGATCACATGCACGGAGTTGAATAAAAAAAAGATTGCTTCAACTTTGCACGAGATCTTCCGAAGTCCCCTCTTTGAAATGCTCTTTTAGAAATGGAGCTACGACGAATCTTCTTCACCGAGTTATCGCGACTCGAAATGATGGGATTTGAAAGCGAATTCTTTAAAATGGTTTTCTGAAAATCGCTTCGCAATTATTTCTCGCAAAGTTACGTAAGTTTGTCATTTTTATCAGCGATACAAAGTGTTCCTTTGTGGAAAGACATGGAGTGCACTTTGCCATACATATCTCTTCGAAAAAAACTGCGAATCCTTTCGCCATTTTTACGCTGTAACGTAAACACAATGGTATTCATCTGTCAAATCGAAAGCGCGAATAATGAGCCAGCAGGCTGAAACAACAGCATTCGAAACACACTGGCTAATTCAGACAGAGAATCAAGTACTCGTCAAATCCGCGATAACAAGGCAAACGAGCGTGCGTGAGTGTGGGTTCTGATCATCGAGTGAATGTCAGACTCGCGATGCTTGCCGCCGAAACTAAATCCAGACTGCGGGATGAAGCGATCCGGCTTCCCGCGTGCCACGCCATTTCCTTCTGAATAGACAAATGGAACGTGTTCGTCGGTCGAACGCGAAACACGTATAGTGGCAAATTACTCACTAGAGTATGACGCGTAAAAAGGTTTCAAAGCGGATTATGTTGCGGATTATATTGAACGTTCCACGCTCTCTCTCGTCGTCGCTTAATTCAAATAACAGATTTTACTAACCAATTTGAAATTCATTTTTCTAAAATTATATTTTTGAATAAAATTCTACGAAAACAATTAACTAAAATGTCAAAAAAAATGAAAAAAAGATCAATTCAATTATCTAGACAATTAGAATTAATAAGATCGAGAAGAAATAACGTAAAATATGAGCTGTAAATGTAGATTGTCAAGAATTTAAAATAAAATTCTGAAATCTGAAAAATATTTATAATATCAAACAATTGTCACGTTTATTTAAGAGATGTATAATTAACAAGAAATTAAGAAGAAAATGATATTTAGTAATATCTAGTGATTCAAAATAAACATTAAATTAATATAATTTTTTATTACTGTTATTGTTGAAAAATACAAAGTTAATATTAACCTGCACGTGGGGTGGATTTCACCCCAAGAAAATGTTGGCGTAATATTTTTCTTACTTAATATTTGAAATGAGCCTTGTGACGCCATCTACCATTGAGATCATATTCTTTCTGTTGAATTTATGAATTTTATGAATTTTAATGCATTTTTTTCACTGCTTTAAACTTAAAACTATCATTAAACCTATTTCATTTTATTTTTTTATTTTTAAACCTTTAAAATATACTCAGTAATTTTTTCAAGCTCAAAGAAGCAAATATATCGTCACAATAAACATTTAAAATGTTGGGGTGTGATCCAGGTGCCCTTTATGATAATCTGGAGTGCAGGTTAAGAATTAATACACTCATCCCTCTATTACAATTATTTTGATTGACGTCGAGAATACTCGGCAAATAGACCCTACGAGGTGTGATTAAAGCTGCGAGAAGTGCACTCGAATGTAAAGCGGAATAACAACTATAACCCATTGGCGTGACACATTGCGAACCGATAATGTATGGCGTGCTGTGTTCACGTTGCCTATTAATTTGCTGTTAATGACGTTCAAATGTGAGGAACTAGCCAGAATTCGCTCCGCACGAACGACTCTGCCGGAATGCGATCGGTTCGTTCTGCGCGAGCCTTTCGATAGCTGTTCAAAGCGGATGGAATAGTTTAATTCCGATGTTCGCCGTAAAGAGCGAAAAGCGAATGAAACATGACGCGGTGAAGGTTCGAAGGGCGGCTGTGTGCTTGGAACTGTGAAATAATCAAGGATGGAAATGAGGTGAAACAAAGAGGGAAAGAGGCGAAGTTGCATGTGAAAGTAGCTGTAATTGATGAAGGTATTTTATTATAAGCAGAATGTTGATTGCTATCCAGTACCACTGTTCGCGAGCTTTGGAATTAGTACTAAGAATATAATTCGTGAAAGTATTTGTTCTTTATAAATATAATATAATTGAAGAATACGAGTTGATTAAAGTTAAATTTTATGATGGTTATATTTTCGTTATGACAAAAAAATTTCTTATATTAATTAAATAATCTTGAAATTTTATTAATGTTTACAGTTTTTGTAATAATTTTATTGATACAACGATATAATTATAAAACTCTTATAATGTTTGATAAAATTTTAAACTTAATCCGCTGTGAAAAAAAGACTAAAATTTGTTTAGGCTACTTTGTTAAAATTTCAATTTTGATAAAATATTTTATATATATATAAATATTTAAAAAATAAAGTATTCGCAAACAGTGGCATTTTACGCTATACTTGCAATACATGATTTTATATTCCTATTTTTCTCTATTTACTAAGGCAATTCGTAATGTTAACTTGTTAACAAAGTTAAGAATGGGGAAACGACCAAGAGATATGAAAATCGCGCTTCTCGTCCAAATCTTTGAAGTTTACTCGAGGGAACATCCTCGCGGGACACAACGGAATAAATAAAATGGAGAGGAAAGTGGCCTGGAGATCAGAAAGCCGAATGTAGACGACGGTCGAGAGTCAATAAATTTCTCGCCGATTGCAAACCATTCTTTCGAAAAGGCATTAATTAAATGGCGCGCCGATGTTATCGCGGCGCGGCGCCGCGCGTTCACACGTGCAAAGAAAAGCCGTGATTAATAGAAGTCTCGTCCGCGCTGAAGAAGGATTATTTTCTTTCCAGCCCGACGCGCGCTAAAGATTTTGTGAATAGACGTCGCTTCTTCCCGCCGTTTCTCACGTTGCAATAAGTACTTCTCTCTTACAGATTCGAAACTGAGAAAGCAAAGAAAGAAACGTATGAGAAGAATGGGACAGTAATAAGAAGTGAACGCAAATAGATAATCGACTAAAACAAGAAATACAAAATTTATATATAAACACATAAACATTTTTTGATTTCTGAATGAAAAATTTTGTTTTGAGCAACATTTCAGGTGATGTTCCATGTTTTTGAGATATTGAGTGCTTCACATTTAGTGACACAAGTATCGTTTTATCTTTGTTACTTTGATATCAAGAATGACATTTGTGTCGACTTGTATCATTAAATGAAAGGCACTCATTAGCGGTATGACTGCACACGAACCGGCCATGAATAAATCATAGGATATTTATACCTCCTATTAACATGATTCTATGTATTCTATGCTATGATTAATCGCGTGGAAAGCCGTAATAGCGCTACTGCTTTTACCCATTGCTACCTCATTAATATCGCCTATTTCAGAGGCTCGGCAGAACTCATAACGAAAAAGATTAAAAGATCAAACTTTACACACACACACACACACACACACACACACACACACACACACACACACACACACACACACACACACATTTATATATTAAAGGTTTTTCTATAAATATATGTTAAAATAATTATAAACATCATTTGTTATATAATATTATAGACAACAACATTATACAATATTATAGACAACAAGGATTGTTATATAATATAATACAATTTAGTTAATGTATAATGTATTATACATTATATACTCAATACATTTATTTATTCCATTATTATTAATACATTTACATTAATTTATTATAGTTTTGTAACTGCATTGAGGAAACATAGTTCGAAATCATTTTCGTTTGTATCTCGATCAAATAATAAGTCATACACGAACCGCACTGTATAATTTATTTTTTCAAGATAGATCAGAATAGAACTGATGGCCTCTCGCGAGCGAATCAGAACTTCGTTGGCAAATAATCTTAAAAATCTTTCGCTCTTTTAACGAGCAGTCGGTACAAAAGTAACATGCACACGAGGCTTTATAATTGCGTCTCTCTCTGCTCGAGCGTCCAGTTCTTGTTACGACATACGTTTTGCCCGGTTATGTGACTGTACTGGAAATTTATGGCCACTAAAACGCCTCGCCGCTGGCGAGCGCCTTTCGTTATTCCGCGAGTACCTTTAATTAAACGACCGAGCGACGTCCACGCGACCCTTCGCAACACGTTATAAAGCCGTGCAATCGGAACTTTCGTTCATCTGTAAAATCATGAACTCGTCGACCAGCAAAATCAATGTTCTCCTTCGATAAAAATTATTTCATAGTTGCAATGTATTTTGCAATGTATTTTGTACCGATCAATTTTTGAATCAGCTCAATACGATTCTCTCCAAAACTATACGCTGTATTTTTGTATATACGAACAGTAAAGCTTTAAATTCAGCTTTATGTGTAAATATTTTTACACATAACTCTGAAAAAATTGCATATTTTTCATCAATTTTCAGAAAAATGCTAAATATTTCAGGATTTGATTTTAAAATTAAAATTCAAATCCCTTTGATAAATTACAAACAAAAATGAAAGAACCTCTCAGAAAGGAAGCTAATGACTTTGTCGAATTTCACAGATTTACGAGTGTAGTTTTACGTTGTAAAATTAAGAAACATTTGAGCTTGTAAAAATACTTTTGCTTCAAAATTATTTAAAATTGTTTTTAGAAAAAAAACCGTATGAATATAATTAGCAATTTTCTAATAATGAAAACATATTTAAGATAAGTAAAATAATAATAAGTAAAATAAGTAAATAATTTAAATAAATAATTATATAATGCTGGTTTTATTGATATAAAGTCGAGTGTCATCCATGCTTATAGACCACAAGGAAGGGTTAATTACGGTGATGTCACATTGTGACCCTTGCGCGAGAGCGTAGTGTTACAGAACGCTATTGTTTATTACTGACATTATATAAAAACCTATAGCGCTTAATATAATGTGATGAAGCAACTTATATTTGCACACCCAGACGATAAGTGCATATTGAGAATATAAAAATACAAAATTTAAATTGAAAGCTTAATGAAGCTCATTATTACTAGGATTTCTATTATTTCTGTGTAAAGATAATAATAAAGGTAATAAAGCAATAATAGGTTTTCTATATATTTTATTTTAACATAATGTAAAAAGTTAAATTATAATGAATAATATATATATAGTTGTCAACATAATATATATAATAATAATATATAGTTGTTTAAATTGTAATATATTAAAAATTATAAATGAAAGAAGTGATAAATTCTTTGGAAAATCAAGCTTTTTAAATAAATGAATTATTAATCTTCATTCCTGATTTAAACTTTGCCTAATGAAACTTGAGTCAAAAGATATTTTCATTAAAATTACTTTTAATGAAAGTGAACATGATATCCAAATAAATTTGTATTCAGTTCCGGAAGTCAAATAGTCGAGCAAACGGAAGAAATTGCAAATATCTCTATTCGGTCTGTATATTCATCGACGCCGCACTTCCGAACACGAAGATCTAAAAACAATTGAAAAAGCGCTCAAAGGGTTAATTACGGCGAACAGTTCGACGGGCGATATCGAGAACGTCAAGACGACGGTCAATATCGGCGCGCTGTGAAAAGTAGCTCGAGAAACGTGCGCTCGATCTTTTATTCATGTCACGTCGAGGATCCGTGGCTCGTTCTGTCTTCCCGCGTCCAAACTGCATCCGGCTGTTACCTCCGCGACGGACGTGTCATTTTGCGCGATAACACGCGCGTGTTGTGACACGCGTGACACGTGAACAGCCGATCCCCTGCAGCCATTCTTGATGCTCCGTCACGTATAAGATGAGAGTGCACTCTTCGTAAGACACATACACGTCTTTTACAAATATAAAAGTATTGCTCATAAATCCTCATAACTTCTATGGCGAAGAAAAGCCTGCATCCAAGATTTAATGAGCGAGTAAAATCACATGAAAATTTAATAATATCCACGTTTGGGTCAAACGATGACTACTTTTCATGGTTATAAGCAATAATCACTATTTTTATTAATTCTTTATGTAACTATAAAGAGAAATATTTAATTATTAAATTTTTATCATAATCTTATGATTTTTTCACACATGTATTAAAAATTTATTAACATTTAAATTATTAATTTATTAATAATATAAAATGTTCTTTAAGCAATATGATGGGAAAACAGATCGCTTGTCAACTTGTAAAAATTTCAATTTGATATTCTTAATGTTTGAAATTGAAATTTCTAAGCGACAAATAATATTTGATTATTAATCACTTATTTAAAAATTATAATGAATATATTTGTTAAGAGAAAAAATCAACTTTGCATTTCGCAAGAAGAGTCTCATATGTCTTATTTTCGTAAGACAGAATACGGAATTCTGGAATAGTTGTGAAACATCAACAAAAATACTTGTATAAACGAAATTATTATACGAAGCATGATAGTTGCAAATTTGGACAGACCGTGAGTACGTGATACCGATAAACAATATGGGCAGAAGAAGAGAAGATAACGAGCTATTCATCGGCCATTACGTTCGCGATCCGAACGCGAGATATATCGAGAATTAATTCTACAGCCTATTCGTTTCTATGCGTTTTTATTTTGGACGTGTTTGGATCACGCATTTATTGTTTTTTCCCCGTCGGCACGTGTAATGCATACGCTATGCGTAAAGTATTTTCAGTGCATTGCTGATTTTACAAAGGCAAGTTTTTAATCATACGCGAGTGAGCGACATGTGAAAAAAATCGTATAAATTTTATTTTATAAACAATCCTTGAATTCAGATATAATTTGTAACGTAATAGTTTCCAACATCAGACAGGAGATAAATAATGAGTAACTTTTTATAACAGAAATATTCGGACAGAAATATTTCTGCTCTATTCACAATATTTTGACAGCGAGTATTTTTACACGATCCTGTCCGAAAACAAATCTTTGTCGAGAGAATTGTCACAAATTTACCGTCGAAACGAGAATTAGATGAAAGGATTATAAATATCCTATATTCATATCAACGTCACAATTATCCTTAATGATCCTTTGCTTTAACTCAATCATGAATGTTCGGTCAAGTTTCATTCACATTAAAGAGATAATAATATAAATCAGTAGCGTCACATTCGTATTTCAAAAAGATATCAAAAATGCAATCGTCGACAATTAATGATAGAAGACGCGATAAAAGAGAAAAAGGGGTGAAAAGTACATAAGGAGGAATGAGGCGATAAATTACAGTGATGTTCGACGCATATCGAAAAGGTTTTTAATCAAAGATTGTAATGAAAGAGTCTCGTGCGCGAGTGAGGATTCCCCAAAACTTCTCGCTTCCACGCGCGGCTTCCACGCCGACGACAATGGGCGCGCGAATACGTTACCACCGCTCGTTACCCGCGAATTATTTATTCTACGCCCGTCAATATTGAATTTGCCCCTATTATTGAAACATTCCGCCGGTAATTCGCTTCAACGCGCGGTACTGCTCGTAATCGCCGAATTCGCTTAATTTCATCGAATTGACGAATCGAAACGCGACCGGAAATCGTGCATCTCCAAAAAACGGCGTCGCTAATTCTCCCGCGATTTGTAAACGCGCGCATCCTTCTGTATAAAATTCTTTAGTATTCAATTAAAATTGTAATGTTATTTTGCAAAAGTCAGAATATAATGATAATAACATTAATACGAGGATTACGAATAAATATATATATAATATAAAAAATAATATAACAATATATAGTAATAAATATATAGTAATAAAGAATACTGCAATAATATAATAATAAAAAGAATAATAATAATATAAAAATCGTTAATTTTCTGAAAATAGAAATAAAAGATTATCAAAAGAATATACATTGAAGAATATATAGACTTTATCAAAAAATTATAAAATTATATATAATTATTTCAATTAGTAAATAAATAAAGATATATTTAATATTTGCGAATGATGATTTTATAATAAATAGCAATAATACATTTATATTAATCTGCATAATATAATTTGCATTCTTCATTGTATTATTGTAGTATTGTTACATGACAAATAATATCTACTGATTCATGATATATTTGTTCAAAATGTATTATAAATTTATACTCATTGAGATTAACAAATAGTTTTTTTTTTTAATAAGAAAACAAGAATGTTTTCGCATTATTAATATAACAGCAGCATCGATTAACATCAGTAATATCTCGAACTCGGTCGCTGTCATCTAATAAACAGACATGGCGTACATAATAATCTAATACGCTGTGTTCGCCAAAGATCTTCAAAGTTGCACGCCCGCCAATTCCCTGTCTCTCAATATCAGCCGAAACTTCAACCATTACTTCCAGAATTTATGCCACGAAATACAAACATTAAACGTAAAGTCTCGTGCTCATCATCGTGCAACGTCGGCCGCATGACAATGGATATGCATCCCCTGCACTGATATAAGATGCGAAAAAGTTGGCGAAGGTGAAGAGACTGCGCCGCGAGAGGCAAGGCTGGCGTTAAAAATTGGACGTTTCTGTACCAGAGTCACAATCATCCCAAAAAGGATTTCATTTCCCTTTGCATGAAAAAGAAAACGCGTTGAATTCAATTTTTAAAATAATTCGCGGCTGGCCTTTCTCCTATGGCGACAATGGACGCGAGAGAACCGTAACACAAAGATAGAACGCGCGCACTCGAAAGTATTTTCTTATATAAGGGACAATGTATAATGCGATGTCTTATTATACAAAAGTACGTCTAATGATTCAGATATTGAATGAAATATTTGTATTAAATATAGATTCGATAGACAGACTTCTCGCTGACAAGAATATCTTGAGATTCCGCGGAAGATCTATTTCTATCTTGGTGACATTTTCCATAAATAATCGTCGATGTCTGTCTCTGAAGTCAACAGAGCGAGACTTACGCAATATATTTCTAGCAAAGTATCGCGCCGGATATTTCAGATCTGTCAAGCAGATACTTCTGTTCCTATTGCTTGCGAGAGCGTCGCGGGATTGAAAATTTAATCGAGTGCCAGCAAAGTAATACATACGGATCTGGGTCGTTTCGGCAAAGGCGGTCGCGCGCTTTGCCGACGTGCAAATAAATAATGCAAAAAGGTTGCGGTTGGCGTTTCTGGAATTTTATTTTGTTTCCTTTATTTTATTTTGAATGTAATTTGCAGCGCTCTAAATTTTTTTTCTTCGGTAAATAAAAGACGGAATTATGACTGAAATTCGGTAGGAATGCGAGATACTGTGTTTCATAAATATGAAAATCAACTGACTCGGTAAAATCTGGGGTGGCTTGTAAAATGCGCGTGATATAGCGTAGAATAAGTAATAATGCATACACGCATAGAGAAAAGAACATTAGCATATCGAATTTTCATTATTTCCTGCACGCTACCTCGTTCATATATTACGTTCAATGTTCATCCGTCTTTACATCAGCTTTTAATCTTGCTTACTGTATCTTTTATGCATTTGAGATGATTTATATGTTTCCTGAAACGCTTAATATGAAACAGCAAATTGACAAACCTCATATTTCAGGTAACATGGGTCAGACGAAAAGACAGACACGAATTGCTCACAGTGGGTAGAAGCACACATTCTATGGATACGCGTTTTGTTGTCGCAAACGGTCCTGGATGGAATTTACTGATTAAGAACGTCAGGAACGAAGACGCGGGTCTTTACGAGTGTCAGGTAATATGTGATGTTTACAAGAAAATGTGTTATTTCTGATATCGTGACAATAAAAATGGTTGCAATGTAATATATGCATTACGTTTTTGCATAATATTAAAGAAATGATATGTGTGTGTGTGTGTGTGTGTGTGTGTGTGTGTGTGTGTGTGTGTGTGTGTGTGTGTGTGTGTGTGTGTGTGTGTGTGTATTTATATTACATATATTTCACTCTATAAAATTAACTCTATAAAGTTCTCCAAACTCTATAAACTTCTCTTTGTAAACTCAGCATAAACTTCAATCTCAATTCTTAATCCGTAAAATCGAGATAATTCTGAAAGATTTGAAAATTGTGAAAATTAATTTCTCTTCTTCCAGAGATTATATAACGACACTTTAGCAGATCTCATTTATCAATTGTAAATAAAATTAGTTTGCAATCCACTCAAAATCCACAACTCGTGAATTAATTTATTATTAATTTAAATTAAAGCCATTATCTTCCGCTTGAAAATTTTAAAGTTTAGAAAAAAAAGAAAAGAATAAAAAATTTAAAAAAATATCCGTGTAATTAATATTTATTAAACATAATTGCCGAAGTATAATTTTATATTATTTATATTATTTTATAATGATTATTAAATATAAGTATTTTGAATACAACAAATATACTTTTTTCCCCATAAAAGATATTTTATTTCAAAAGTCAAGCGAATTATTTTTACAGTATTGCTATTGATTGACGATTTTTCTTCTTGCTCCACAACAAAGTTTTTCATCCATAAAAAATAACAAGCGAGACAATTGTTGAATTCATGTTGCGTCGATCTTTGTTATGCCATATGCATCAAATGCCTAATGTTTACTATTTCTCAATCAATAATGGAAACCGAATGCGGTTAGACAGCAGTAATATATCCGATGTGTCAAACCTGATCAATCAAATAATAATAGAGCTTCCTGTTGAACATGTTTCTAACAATCTATACAACTTAATATTATACTGCAATATAATTATATATATCGTTAAAAATATTTGTTTTTACTTTCACAATGTGATAATTTTTTTCGTGTCCTCTATCATATAATATGAACATATACATATAATATAATATATTTAAGGAACAATATATTTTATAAATTACAGTTTTCATTTTGCTATGTTCTAATAACATAGATTCAGACGGAACCAATGCAGCAGCGATTCGTGCGACTGAACATCACGGAGGCGTATTCGGTGATACCAGGTGGGCCTGATCTCCACGTGAAACAGGGTTCCAGCCTGCGTTTGGAGTGCCAGCTGATGGCGGCTGCAGAATCGCCTAGCTACGTGTTCTGGTTTCGCGAGACGCGCATGATAAACTACGACAACGAGCCCGGCGTTAGATTCGAGCTTAGACGAAATGGCTCCGTGTTCATCGTGGAGAAGGTGAAGCTTTCGCACACTGCGAATTACACGTGTTCACCGAGCAATGCCAGACCGGCTCACATCATGCTACATGTCATCGAAGGTGAGTAATTGTTCGGCGCGCGTGACTTATTAATCCTCCGATTTCTGGATACTTAAATATTATTTATATAATTTCTCCGATTAAACAGATTAGCTAGATGACTCGATGTGGCAATAATACATAATTCATTCGGTCTCATTGTAACAATTTGGTAATTTAATAACAATGAAGAAAAATAAATGTACTATCTCTTAGATACAATTAGATAGAACTGAGATGTAATAGAAATTTAAATAACGCATGGAGTACTTGTACATATTGATTTTATGTCGGCCGTTTTTTATCGCAGTATTGATGCGCCATCATTTTTATGCTCCGTCGATTTCATTACATTTTCTTTTTATCCCAGCCGAGCCTTTGAAAAAAAAATTTTCGATCTCATCGATCATCAAAACTGCTAAGAAGCCCCTTTCTTCTCGAACCATTAAGACGACGTTTATCTGTGCTTTCAGTTTATTTATGTACGTTTTTATCCGAATTCGAATAAAGACAGACGTTGCGCGAAAGTGTAGAGCGAGCTTTATAAAGCGTGAAATCCGCGAACCATCCTCAATCTCGGAAAATCGCGATATATAAGACCGACCCATTTTTTTAGCTTCAGCAGGGAAGGTTAACCAGTAACTTATTTCGACAATTCAATTCCAAACGGGCAACCATTTAAAGTTTTTGTATTGGCGAGGAAACGTATATTTACAACTTAAAACGCGTATACGTATAACATATATATATAGTAATAATAACTAGCGACATAACAAACAAATAAAGTTTCTTCTTCTTGTCGTAGAGAATTTTATGATTTGTAAGAACGAGCCATTTCTTTAATTAATTCAAATATCGTAAATTAATATGTTTTATTTCACTAACGTTCTACTCGTTTTAACTTAATATTATAATTCAGAAACCGATAATATGCTGATCAATGTTTATAAAACGTTTATCTTCAATAGAGTGAAATCAGTAGGAAATACGCTGCCAAAGTTTGATTAGATATTTCACGAGCACTCTGTACGTTCAATTGCTTTTCTCTCGCTCGTGTTAATCTCTCATCAAAGAATCTCTATCTATTTTCGCAGAGGAGGAGAAACCGGCGGCTATGCATGGAGGTGATCGGCGAAATTCCACGGCGGCTATGTCAAGCAACACTATACTGCTTCTCGTGGCTCTCCTGATCATCGGAAGACAGTGCTTCCAGATTTTCATCTGCCACACCACGTGACTCTTGTAAACCGACACTTCCGCAAACTCGTTGGAAGAAGTTCAAACACTTCGCATTTTTATCTTTCTTTTTGTCGGTTCAAAACACCTTCTCGAATTCATGTATCAAAAATCATGATCACCCTTAGTTCATCCCGCATCTCGCGAGCTGAAACTCTTCGACGATGAAATCCAAACGTTCGCGAAAGAAGATGGCAGATTCCGCATGGGATCAAAGAAAAACCTATTTGCGAGTAAACTTAAAACGAGAGATTCAACTGCGGACAGTTTTCCGAGAACCTGTCGAGTATCCCCAGTGGCGAAATCTAAAGAGGACTGCAAAGTTTCACGTAATCATGTAACTTTCGTTTAAAGAAACGTCTTATCCAAGTGACACTACTTGATAGAAATTCCGCTTGAACTCGTAACGAGTGAATAATATTCGCGGAATGAGATTTGGTCGTCTTTCGACGTGGACGAATTTGTTCGCGAACTTCAAGAATCAAGTCGCTACCTTGTATCGTTGGTCAATTCTCACGCATTGAAACTTTTTTCGTGAAAACTTATCGTTTTCTTACATTAAAATATCTTCAGAGACTACATTTTATTAACCGCTAGGAAAATATCTCTTATTTTTTTTTTTAATACAAAATTGATAATCTTTTCTGCGTTTCAAAGATTTGCCGCGGAAGTATACTTCAATAAAAAATTTTATATAAAGAAATAACAAACCTCTAAAACATATGAAGAGTTTTAATATTAATATTATATTTTTTTAATCTTTCTTTCTTTTTTTTGCTTAATATTTAGAGTTAATTTTTTAAATATTATCAATAAAAACAATAAAATAGTTGTGACTTAGCAATATACGATATTAAAAGAATTTTTTGAATGCCAAAATTTACAAAATTTACAATCTTTTCATTTAATTTTACATTTTGTAGAGCATTATCTACGCAAGTGTATTACATCTTCGCGAACGAATTCAGCAATGAAATCTCGTTGAGAGGCAGGTAACATTTCGTTATGAGAATTAGGTATTATTTGCTCCTTGTAAGTTTGGCAAGTTTCTAGCAAGCAGTTTAATGCAAATGGGATATTGAGTTCTGTAAACAAAAGTTGTGCTTAGTAACATCGGTATCATGTTAGCTTTCACCAATGTTAGTGATAATAAACTCTCGCAATTTAACATTGTAAATATTACGTAATGTCAAATAACAAAGATTATTTACGTTACGCGTGCACTTGCGTTTCAGACGATATAATTTTTTAAAAAATTTATTGATGTGTGACCGAACAGTTATGTCAAAATCACATTCAAGATTGTGTTCGTAAGTAAATTGCTAACTTGCAGTCTGAATCAATTAGAGATAGAGAAGATATTTTTATCCGCATCACTCACACGCACATTCCCAAAATTGATTCTTTATTACAATACTTGTATTTGCTGCATATTAAAAAATCTATCAGTAAGCATTCAAATCATTCCATTTCTTATGTGTATAATGTATAATATTATCGTTATACAAATTAATATATCGATATTCAGTAAGTATTTCAAAAAAATGTTATTGCGAATAAGAGTTGAAAATAAATTTTTTTAAATGTTGATTTATATTATATAATTTTATAATATATTGTTATTCAGTAAGTATAAAACATTATAAAAACATTATTGTGAATAAGAGTTAAAAATAAATTTTAAAAAATGTTAGTTTATATTATATAATTTTATATGAGATAAAATGTTTTATGTTGAGAAATTATTGGATAGATTATTCGGATCACAAAATAATTGTGATCATGAAATATAATTAAATTTTAATAATAATTATAAATGTATTTCAATCTCAATAAATATAATATATGCATCGTGATGAAAATCTCTTTTAATGACCATTAATTTTGTATATATTGAACTAAGAAAAAAATTTATTACATGTATTAAATTAAAAACGTGTATGTCTAATGAAAACACACATAGAAAATTAAAGAACTTTTAGAATTATTCTATATTTTTACTTTTAGAATTATTACATTTACAATTTCACTTATGCGAATAGCAAAATATTAAAAATATAATAAAAATATGATTAAAAATAGAAAAAATATTAAAGGCTAAAAAATGCTGATGGCGAATACGAAAATAAAAAAATTATTTAACAAATTAATAAATTCAAAATTAATTTAAAAAAAATACGAATATTTTAATAACTTGAAGGTTCATTTTTTCAAATAATATTTTACTCAAAATGTTTTATCATTTCGATATTGATAAAAAAATAAAAATTGTATAAGCTTTAATTACACAATTTTAAGTTAAGATTAAATATTTAATTTATTAATTAAAATTAACAATAATAATTAAGAAAACTCTAGAGAAAGATGTGTTATCGATATCTTGAAGAGAGGTAAATAAAGATAATTAATAAACATATTAATTAGAATTAATTGTTTAATAAATATATTTATAGTTGATAGAATTACATTTTGTTATTTAAAGGTCATTAAATACGCAAAACAATTGAATAGTGAAAGAATAGCAATCGCGCAAACAATCGCTCCAACATTCAGACAAAGTAATCCAACTTAAAACGCTTTGAAAAGTTCTGTGTAATTTATCGGTAAATTCCGACAAGCGACTACAAGTGAAAGTAAGTTGAAAATCCATGATTGAAAAGAAAACTCCAATCGTTTTGCTCGTTTGTCAAATCGTAACTCTAGCGGTGTAAATCCAAACAATGAAATGCCTTAAGCAAGGAAAAGACATTGTATTAAAAAATAATTGTTCGTCATTCGCGCATATACGAGAAATAATTTGCAGAAAAATGACAGGTTTTTTTAAATTGTAAAAGCTGTTATTATTAGTTAATAGGAATTTAGAAAACTTTTTAACTGTAATTATTTTTACTTGTTGATTATTGCTAAATAACAATTCTCATCGTGTGAATTGGAACTTCATGTTTAGAACAACCAATACATTTTAATTACACGTCAATTATTTAAATTTTAACTACATTTATAATTATTACTTATAATTATATTATTATGATAATGTGCAATTGCATTGCTGAGGACTCATTAGATCCAGATTCACCGATATTCGATTTGTGCGCCAGGGGTTTCCGGTTAATTTCACAAATTAAGGATACATCACGCGTCGATGAAGCGTTAGTGCAATTACGGTCACACGATAATTACAGTTACATTTTCGAATTCAAGCTGCTTCCGCGGTTTCATTAACGCGAGAGGCGCTAAGTGTGTCACGAACCATCGCGACTGTTTTAATATCGCGATGTAATGCCGCTGTATCTCGGAGTCTGCTTGATGGAGGCTGTAAGACGGGTCATCGCATGTCATAGCGATACAAACCGGAGATGTCTCATCCTCGCTAAGCGGAGAATGTAATAACCCTCTTCGCCCCGAATGCCCTCGATGTATAACGAGGATATTCGCGGGATTGGATGCGCTCTAACACAAAGCGTTTGATAATTATCGATCAACGCGATGGGATGTAATTCACGTGCAACGCTAATAGGTTCAAGTATCTAATATCTAATATATCTGATGGAAATACGAGATAGGATAGAGAGCGGATTGATGTATTGATGTCAACAGAATCACAAAGGGATTCGAGCCAATCAATCTTTTTGATCCATTCGCGATATTACGTAGCAAATAATTAACGATCCCGCTATTCGCGTGAACGAGCGAATGTATACCAAAGCGATTCTAAATTCGTCCTCTCGCTTATTTCTCGCGTGATTGATCCTCACGAAGAGCGAGTTTGATTGTTTTTCGCGAACCGGCAAGAAGTCGTTGTCGCGGAAAATATTAATCATTGACTGAATCATCCGATAAGTCTCGGTCGCGCTACGCTCGGATCGTCGAGAATTTTCGGAAAATTAAATTCTCGTTTAAATGGTTTATTCTCGCCCTCTCCCCCCCCCCCTCTCTCTTTGAGAGAATAGCTCGCGAACAATTTGTCCCTCGGATCCCATTGATGACAGTTTTTTCTTGTATAATACGCAACTATTTTTTTATTTAAATTAATTGATAACATCGTTTGATCGCAGAAATAAAACTACAATGTAAAAAGACCTGCAATTGATCTCTCTTTCTTCCTCCCGCTTTTTCTTTTTCTCTGTTTCCGCAGCCGACACACGAATGTGCACGAATCGACATACTGGACAAAAAATTGTGTCGTTCTGCTGCACCAAAAATTTATCGGAATACGTAACACGTAACCGCTAAAGTACACGGGTTATTTTTCAAGAATTTTTTTCTCTGCTTCTACTAAAGTTTCTTGAACTTAATATATTTTACATAGAAACGATAATTATAGTACGTAATGTATATAACATATTTTTCGAATATAATTGTACATATATCTAAAAGATATATGAAAATTGTAAAATAATATGTATGCTACTCAAAACATATTCTTTCCTTTAACATAATGTTTATACAAAACTTGTATAAGTGTCACAGTTCTATAAAGTGTGACAAATTTGCACAGAAGCACAAAAGTTATGCTTCTGTTTGTATCAAAAATAATATCTATTATATATATTAATATATAATATATAATATATTAAGATATTTAAATATAAATAAACTTATATATAAACTTTGTAACAATTCTTAGAAGATTAATTAGATGCGACAGCTTCTGCTACGAAGAATAAGATATCTCGAAATCATTCTGCATCTTCAACTTACTTTTTGAATCATTTAATTCCAGCCAGCACGCGAAGAAGTCTGTTAAAAGCGTCTCACGTTATAACTGATACCATTAGCCGAACGGTAGACAAGCCGATAAATCCGGACAGCTCAGTACAATACGCGCCATCGTTGTTTAATGATAATAGAACTCGAGTAATTAAATAAATAGTCGTTCACCTTTTTTCCAGAGTCACTTTCAACGCTCCGGAATCAGGATGCTATCTGTCGCAGCAAATCCACCTAATGCGAAATTCCTTTCGTCGTCGGAAAAACGTACGCTAAACCAAGATCACAATCCAAATACGCTTATCTTAATAAACGTCGAGAGAAGAGACGCAGAGAAAAGAATCCAAAGTCGCGCATAAAAATGAAAAATCCCTTGCATTTTTAATTTCATTACTTATTTTAATTTACACAAATATTACAGGAACAATCTCGTTCATTCCTACTAACGTACAAAGGTGAAAAAATGAAATATTTATACATATGTGCACTTGGAGTTTCATATATATATATATATAATATTTTTAATAAAAACATAATTAAACGCGTTGTCAACATGAACACGTTGCTTGCGTTAACTTATTACGTGAATTCCTGTAGAATCCTCGCGGGACCTAGGTATTAAGATTTATGACTTATTAAGCCATTGGCTCTTTGAAAATTTGAGTTATTACTTCCCTTCCAGTTGCGAAGACACTTAGATATCGGATATAATTGAATTATTTTCTTTTGAAAATTAAGTTGCCGCGATCTTTCTCTACGGCGCAGAGTTACCACCAACGATAGGATCTAATCGTATTTTACGGTATATTGAAAATAATTCTGAAAGTTTTTTTTTTTACTTTCAATCGAGTTTTCGCGTAGAGGCGCGCGACACGCCAAAATACGCGCGGCACGCTCCAAAACATGAAAAGCCCTGCAAACGAGGCGAGATATTGCCGACGAGAAACGGATATAAAAAAAAAAAAATCGGCTTGACTTTTCGAGCTGAAAGCCGAAAATACTATTCACCGGACTCTATTAGCGCGTACTGCTTTAATTGAAACGGGCACGCGGGTTTAGTGCGATGGTACCCGTGCGCGCTTGACTTAATTGAAAAGCTACGCGACCCGAGAAGTACTTCCGAGAGTAATAAACGAACAGGCGAGCGGAATGTTCGAGTCCTCGCCCTCGATATGAATACACTTATGGCGGAGATCGGTTCGCGTGTGTTCGCCCGTAAAACAACCTATCGCCGGCGAGATTAATCCCGCTGTTAAAGCTCGTTCATTCAAATGCGTCCTTTCGCGCGAGTGAAGCACGGAATACAACGCGGCTTGTAAAAGAAAAGTTTCGATTCACGACGAAGATCTTTTTATCCTTCTATCTCATTATAACGGAGGATTATTCGCTAACCAAAGTGGCGCAGAGATGTAAGAGAATGAAGTCGAAAGGAGAGATGAAGTCGAGGGGATAAGTGATGCTTGTATAGGAATGCTCAAGTTTATAGATACTCCATTCATTCGTTTGAAACATCACAAGACAGTTGTCGATACAATAGTCACCTTAATCACATTCATGTAGAACATTCTACATAAATGAACATTTCTATTAACTCTCACGATTTTGCAGATGATTTCTTTCTCACCTGCGCATTCACGAACAATCGCAGCATTTTCTTACGGAACAGATACGAATTAAATAGCATTTTTGGAATGTTAATGAAAATTCGATCAACCGAGAGAGATAACTCTAATAAATTCATTGGCATTGTATAATAGAATTTCTGAATAAGATTAAATCATATTCTTTCAATCACGAAAAAAATTTTGTTGAAAATTTAGCTAGATTTAAAAATAATTTTATTGAAATTAAAATAATTAAATATTTTTTAAAAATAATTAAAAGATTAAGTTTTAATTTATTAAAACTTAATCTTTTAATTATTAAAATAATTAAGTAGAATCTTTAAAAGCATTGATGACAATAGTGCAAAAAATCTTACATTCTAACAACCAGTATAAACATCTTTATTTTGATCCAAACAAAATTATCTTCTGTATACAATTAAATTTTTAGATACTTCAGGAAAATCATTCTTTCAGTGTATCTAATTAGATATGGAGTTCCGAGCTCATTAATTAATTAAAACATATAAATTACACGACCCGTATAATTCTCTGAATAAAGAACGGAATAAAATATTCGTTAGGACTGAAAACTCCCAAAATAATGTAAATCAGCTTGAAAAGTCGCAACAATTATTGAGCGGAGGACACGAGCGGCAATACCGTTGGCGGAAGCGGACGTCTGCGCGCGCGGAAGAGTAGTAATGGGCGGACGTGGCGGCGAGGACGGCGGGGAGAAGAGAACGAATGGTGCAGGAAGAGGAAGCTTGTTAACGCTCAAACCGAAAACCGCAGCCGACGTAGCCTGGTCTCTGATATTAACGAGCGTTTCAGCTAATTATCGCGAAATTAGAGAGTAAAATGCGGCCGCGCCGAGAGCAGAGTCCCCGAAACACCTCAATCGATAATCGCCAATCACGGAAATGGATTTCATCCCGTTGTTCGAGGTGGTTATATCCCCCCGTGATATGGATTCTAACACTCGGGCTGTGCTCTGTATCTCTCTCTTCCTCTTTCTCTTTACGTGTCTCTTCTGCCCCATCTCTTCCTTTCTACCGAAGCCAATGAGTAAATTACATCTCGTCTCTCTAAATATTCAGCTCTCTTGAGAAAAAGAAAGAGAGAAGGAGATTTTATAAGATATACATAAACAATATTTATATGACTTTAATAGATAAATTTAATTTAATTACTTAAATAATATTTAACTTGTTTAAAAAAAAATGCTCTTCTTTCTCTGGTTGTCTTCGCAATTTACTTCAAATCAAGCCTCTTTCCTAGAACATCCTAATAAAAAAAGCTTTCTTTCTGGCACTGAAAGGAAAATGATTACTTTGAATTAGTTAGGCATTCTTTAACATTGCTGCTATATCTTCTCAATATTCAATGCAATCTACAATGTCTTTAACAAAATACATCTGATTTTTCTTTTACAAAATCAAAATTTGATTAGAGAAGGAAATATAGCTTTACTTTTAATACGATGCCTTATTTAAACTATCAAGTTTAAACAATATCAATTTATCAGTAAATAAATAATGTCAGTGTCATCTCATCATCCTACGAAAAATTAATAAAAAAAGAATATATATATATATACGTTTACAGCAATATATCAAGGAGAAAAATATGTATAATATATGTATATAATACGTATGCAAAATTATCGAGTTCAGCGAGAAGTAAAACGACGGCTTGTCTTATTTTCAAATGCTACCATTATCTCTATCTCTGTATATCCTCGCGCCGAGTTCCTTATTTTTAAATCCCAACCGGGATTTTTCGTCGGAAATCAGGCTTTTACCGTGATCAAAATTTGTGAAAGACTTATCTCAGAGATTTACGGCCGTGCCAATCTCTCGGCGATGTAACGAGCATAAAACACGACCGTGCTCATTAGTTTTGATACGCTGCTACCGGTATTTGTCAGCCAAGTCGTTCTTCGTCCTTCGCTCACCGAACACATTCCCGCCTCGCTGTTCCTCTTCCGTTCTGCTCTGTCTCCATCAGCGACGACACGCCGAAGTACTTTATTTCCCGTGGGCCGTCCAGGACGAATGGAACCTCCGGCCGAGCCTGACGGAAAAGGCGATACAACACACCGTCATTGTTCTACGTGCGCGGGCACAAAGTGACGGAGCACATGCGATTCGAGTTTCTATCGATTCTGAGTTTCGTGTCAGCGGAGCGCCAAGGGAAACAATCAATTACGCGATTATCGATCCCGATTGAATTATTCGAGAAATCTAACTGATTATTGCGCACGTGAATTTATCGCGAGATTTATACGCGGATTTTCTTTCGTGTTTTACTATTATAAAAGAATAACAATGAAAGATGATCTTTTCTATATACACTAAAAAGACAGATGTAAAACAATTTGAAACGATTTGATTGTAAATCTAATATTTGATTATAAATTTAATATTGAGCCGGCGTTGAATAAAGATTTGCGAAAATGAAAACCGCGTTTATTTTAATTATTATTACAAGTCACGTGCTCAAAATTGTGTAAACGGTATTTCCATTTACCCTTTATAAAAAAAAAACTGCCGAATATATTATTAATAATCGGACATTTTTATTATCAATTAATGTATTATTAATTAAAAATTAATTAACAAGATCAATTTGAATATTCGAATATATTTATGAGTGATTTGTTTAATTATTATTGTTGAAAGACTTGGATATCACAGCGATGTCCCGCGAAATTCTCGTCGGGTCACGTTTTCCGTGAGATACGATATTTCACGCTCGCTTGAAAAAGCGGATGGAAATAAAACGCGCAATCGATGAGGAAAGGAACCAATGACCCTATAACGTGCCGCTCATAGTCAACCGTGTCCAAAAAATACCGTACTACTTGTATTAAAACCCTGCGGTAGCGTACAGAGGAAAAACTCGGAAATATATTTGAAACGAATATAGAACGCAAGCAAAATAACTTGGAGCATCTCCTAATAGTGAGCGAAATTGAGTTGGTTATGAAGTCGTTAAAAATCGCGACTGTTTATTCATGTTGTAAAATCGACATGATAAGCAATAATTCGCGATAGATTATCTTATTTTTGTTGCGATAAATATATCGAAACTTTTTGCGAACCTCTCACTCTCTTAACTTATGCAGTTGGAGAAAGAGAGATGTACAAAATCTATAGAATTTTGTACAGAATCTTCATTTATGATGTAGTGGCGGGTCATTACGTTAGTCATGAATCACTGATAAATCATCGGATTATAGACACGCCAACACATATGTTAACAGATAATGTGATGAATAGATCCGTAGCGAATACTGACCGATACAGATGTTTCGTTTAATGGAATCCGTTTGTGTTAAGGCTTTCAACTTATTTACATTAACCACCTGATTTACTTGTATTCTGAAAGATTCTGTGTGCAACGTAACGCTCGAAATGTTCACTTTAATATTTGATCTCTCACAATCTTTTTTACACCCGTAATTATACCATTCTTTATTCGAGATGGCAATTTTGATCTTTGACAAAAAAATCGAAATCATGAGAAAAACATTATAAAATATTAATTGTAATAGAATGTACATGAGAGTATGGAATAATTATAAAAATATAGAATAATGATAAAATTTTTGTCTTCCCTTTAATTTTATTTTTAATAAATAAATTTGATTACTTGAAATTTTTGTTAATCATGCATCGCTTAGAAGCCATTATCGATGTTTAATCGAATATAGATTTCTGAATGTGTGGATATCTGACCGTGCATCAGTCATTCATCGATTCATGAACAGCCGCGATTCGATTGCGGCAATTTGTAAACACTGTATGATCCACTCAAAATCCTTAAAAGTTCCGCTGAAAACTCGACGATCGAAGGATATACTTAGATGATAATCGAATCATATCCGGCGGTCGGAAATAGTACAAGTATCCGCATTCGAAACGGACGCAGAAAGTGGATGAAGGAAGAAAAGACCGAAGGAGAATGGACATGAGGATAGAGAGTCATGAATATCGGTTTCCAATATAACGCTCGGGATATATTCGTGCGCGTTAATTCCACGTATCTTCGATACTCCTCCCTATCTCCCTCTTGCCATCTCCGGGAAGATTGGAAATTCCATTGCGATCATGTACATTAGGCGTCGTATACGCTTTAACATCACCACACCAGACTTCTTCCAAAAACATTTTTAGGAAAGTGTCATTGAATGGCAAACATGGCGACTGCTCATGTCGAAGAAACAGATAAATTAATAGTTACATCGAACATTTAGATCATATTTTAAGACTGAGATACGAAGGCATATGACGAAGACATATGATGTATGGCATAACCGAGTAAAGAACAAGAGAACACTCGGCGATTATCGAAATATACTTGATGTTATAGTGACATTCTATCGTGCTTAAATCCGTACACGATCTATTATTCATCAAGATCATAGGATAGCACGTAAACTAGCAAATGGTATCTGAATTATCGTCTGCCGTTCCGTCTTTGTTCTTTCTCGCCGACTTTAGATTTTGTGTTACCCTGAAAAGCAGCTTTATTGATAGTCTTTCAACCGCCATATTTTACTAATAATAAGAGCTTCTCCTAAAAGCATCTGTTGTTGATATATCAATTTAATGCTGTCGATCTTGTCTTCAATCACAAATATGTTGAAACAATGATAGCGTGTCTGTAGAATTATACTTGCAATGCTTGCTCGAATAATACGTAGGATTTCTTATAAGATACATATATATGTACATGTGTGTCATCTTTCAGTCGCGTTAGAATTAAAACACATTAAATCAACAACACTAATATTGTTAAAATGTCTCTTCAGATAAGTTTAAAATCAAACAGAAGCATCGACAGCAGATACAGTCAGGGAAGCTCCTAGAAAAACACAGCGGACGAAAAATCATCAATAAAATGTTTTACGTAATCTTATCTTTTATTATTTAGGATGTTATATAATTATTCAATAAAATAGAATATATATATATTTACAAAATTCTTATTAATTATTATATTCTCATTATAAGAAATAATATGTAATATTATATGTGCTTTTAATGTTTTCTCTCTCATTCAATCATTTAACTATAAAATCTTATTAAATAATAAGGGCTTGTTAGCATAATATAAATCTAATTTTCCTAAGCTTTCCTGTATCTGCTGTTGATACTTCAGTTTGATTTTAAACTTGTTTGAAGAGACATCACTTAACAGTATTAGCCGATTAGTTTTGTTGATAAAAAGTATTTTAATTCTAACGTGATTCGAAGATGACACTCATGTATATGTATTATATGTATATGTAGTATATGTATATTCTGAATCACTCTTATTATTATTTTTTCCTACGTACATATGTGAGCAGAGATTATATAAGAAAAAGAAAACGTTATATATAATTGTTGTATATAATTATATTTAATGTATGTATATAATTTCTTCAAATAAACAATTTTTTATAATAAAAAGATATAATGAACATATATACGTATATAGCATTAGATTGAAAACAATCAATAATAATGTAACAGAAAATTTAAATAGATGTTYGRTTGCATTGCATTATTATCGTTTACATTATCGTTTACAAATGATTCGAGTCGCTATATAATGAAACTTACATTTTAATTACTCAAATTATATCAAGAATGAATAACATGTATAACATTAAAATGATTTCTATGATTCACAATTTCTAACTGTCGTTTTGCTAGTTTTTGTTTAATCATTGAAGATTGTTTTTCATTTATATATCTATATTTTTGAAAGTCCTTTAAAATCTGAAACAAAAATGATTTCAACGTAAATATCTATAATAAATAATTACGCATAAAATATTACACAATTTCTTGTTTTCTATAATTTAAATTCTGCATATGTACTGACGTAAGTGATTGAAGTGTGCACAAATATATATGACTATATATTTACATACGTGCATGCATACATTTACAATGGAAATACCCGTTCTTTTTTCTTCTCAAAGTAGCATGTCACACACAAAGTAGTTCCGACACACACGGGCTCATATCATACGCCACGCATTAGACGTCCACATACTCATATATATGTATATGCGCATACTACTCATTAATAAGCTAAATAAGCTATGAAAATGATTAATAAAAACGCTATTTTGATAAACTTTACTTACATCATAAATGATAGAATGCAGAAAATTATCGTCATTACATATATTGTTAATAATAACAGTTAATGCCGTTAACGTTTTGATTTCTCTATAAAAGCAATTCGCACAATTATATTGTTATATAATGACTTATTTTTGTTAAATATGATAGATACATATAAAGAAATATTTTTACTTAGGTTTTATTTCCACCAAATCTGATATTAATCTAGAAGGTATGTTATAAGCCTTGATATATTTCATAATAATTGAATAAAAAGTGTTTATGTTAGAACGAATAATCGCGATATTTTGCTTCTCATCTGGTGTAAACTGATCGAAGACATAATGTAGAGCATACGGTATGCTATGACCGGTATATTGTGCGGAACAACAAGCTAAGAATGGCAATAATTTATAGTCAGGTTTTCTTGACAATATAACATCTAGATTAGTCCACGTACTATAGTTAGCTTCCGACAAACTTTTGCAGTACGTCCATTGCTCCCACTCTGATAAAACCACTCTAGAATTTAAAAAAAAAGTAAAGACACATGTTTATTATATTTAATCATGTAGCTTATTATTTAGCATATGGCGGCTTGCTGCATTAGCGCAAATAGTTAGAAATTATAATTAGAAATAAATTTTAATTAAAAATAAATTAGATATAGATATAGAAAAATATTACGGAAATTTTTCAGGATTCTCGAGATATTGATATAACTTATGAAAAGCCGCAATAGCGCATTCAGGATGATGGATTCTACAAGCCCATTTTACAATCTCTTGTCTTAAACATTTAGTAAATTGATCGTCATTTATATTTTCTTCAAATCCTAATCTCCTCAATGGCTTATCTAATAATTTTCTGAATTTTTCCTAAAACGAAATTTTATATCTATTAGTTATCCATGAAACCCATTGATTGAAACCTATGTGTGTCATCCCATGATATGTGTAATACTCCTTAAGTTTGCTTCTTAATAGTTATTGTTTAATTGTAATAAGACACATTGGTATGTGTCTTAAACTTGCTTGACAAATGTTTTAGAGTTACTCATAAAAAAATGTTTATTATCTACATTTCTGACAAAAAAATATGTTGATTATCTTTAATTTCTCATCGCTAATCTTAAAATGAAAGTATCAAAAAGCATATTCTTATCACATTAGTCAGACATATCTAATCTTTTGAAACTACTTACTAATATAAAGACAATACTAATTTAATGGAATTGGTTATTAAGTAAATTAGAATATTTTAGGCTCACTATAAACTAGTATTCTATTTGACATAATGTGCATGGTGCATCATTTATCCTTGTTGTTCATTAAATGTTAAACAAAGAATTATGCATCAAACGCGTGAAATATGCAGCATTCTTAACGTTAAAATAACAGAATCGACGTTACAGGTTCAAACTTTCTTCGAATTAATTTTACAGAATTTAATTGTGCCCTTGCACGTTGAAGGTACACACATCAATAAATCATGGAACTTAAAATCAATTTAAATCTTAAGAACAAATTACAAAATTATATATACGATATACGTATAATTTTTTTATTTTTTTTTGTTCTTAAAGTTAAGTTGAGTGTTTTAATTCGAAAAAAAGAATCTAATATCGATAATTTCGTCGCTTCTTCTTAATGTCATGAATAAAATCAAGTTGATGTACAAGCAACATTAAAAATTCAGAATTTAAAACTGCGACAATATATTTGTCAATTTTTATATTGAAGTAAAATGAAAGGATTTGATGGCAGCGTATATGTAATAAATGATAGCGTACAATAACTCGTTTAAGAGATTGAGAGATGGCGTGAGCAACACAGCTGTTACAAAAGAGTGAAAAAAAATATCGAGAATTCGCCAGAGATGCATTGACTTATATTATCATCAGTATTATTTTCAAGTTCTATAGTTCTACGGAATCTCATCCTCTCACACAATATTGCTATTAAATTTCTTATTTCTCATTATTTACCTTTTTTTGTTAATAAGATAATAAAAACATGTAATTAAATTTTAACAATCATATATATATATGTATATATATGTATATATTACTACATTTAATTATGTTACAGAATTTATCAAACAGTTATCCATATAAAGACAATGTTATATGGTCTTGTAACAGTTACATTAAATTTTATTTCACGTTTGTGGGTGAATAATATTTACTGGTCATTACCTTTATATCGATGANAAATGAAACGCATCATCGATCATCTTAGCACGATTGATGACACTTATAGATTTATATTTCCCAGAATTTAAGTAATATATAATTTCGCGCCAGTTTTCTGAACTATAATTAACACGATAGTATCCTGTTTCATAATAAAAAATATTACACTGAAACATATTATATACGTTTTCTAAGAGGGAGAGAAAAACTGTTGCACTTTTTTGTTTTTTATTTTTTTCATCTTTCATTTCATATGAAAAGAATATTAGAAAGACGCAAAATATATTATTTTAATAAGTTTGAATTAACTTTATATATTTGAAATTAATATAGCTACTTGTCGAAAATACGAGATTATATCATATTTATTAAAAGATGAAAGTGAGAGAAAATGTTTTATACAAAGTTCTATCGTATACTACTATAATTATGCAGCATAAGAATACTACAATATTTATGCATCAGGTCATCTTGGTATTCATAAACAAGGACTACGAATAAGAAAATAACAAGAAGTACTCAATGCCGAAAAATAATTACATAAAATGTATAAATAATGTTGTAATACACATTTACCGGCTTGCAGAACGTCGATCATTACCCAATCGGATTGAATAACCTTAAATATATTATTAAATATATTTAAAGACGGTAATTGCTTTAATAGCACCAAAGACGTCCCATGGTGCCAAGAAGGAATGCCTCTAATTGAAACAGATTTTAAAACTAGTCTTATAGGTAGCCACCATTTACCATAAGTAGTACCGAAATTTTGTGACAATTTTCCGTAGGAACGGCTTTCTTGTGTCCAACTCACGACAGGATAATGCAAGTATTTCATCCAATTTAAGAACTCATTTGATATATCATATAGATATATTAAGTTAGCTAAGATTTCTCGCATGGATGAGAGTTCAGAAGAAATCATTGAACTAAACGTGCTAAATTAAAAAATTTATTGTCAATTCTGTATAATAGATTGAATATAAATGTGAAGTTATGTAATTTTTCTTGTACATATAAACAACATTTTGTAACATAGATTTGTATTTTATATAATATATTACGAATTTTTATATACATTATATTATGCAATCAATGTTATGCATAATTTGTAATACTATTTGTAAAACTTTAAGAAATTTTATGAAATCTTTAATTAAATATTTTCAAGTAATAGTTTATTAGGGAATGATGAAAAATAACGACAAAATATTCTAAAAATTAATAAATTATAGAGAAAAATGTGTGTGCGTGTGTGGGTGTGCGTGTGTGTGTGTTTAAAGTGTCTCAAATCTTGCTCATTTCTATTTAAAAATTCTTTGGAACATTCTACGATGAAAATTTTATTATGCAAATGTCGGATAATAATCTTTAATATAATGATCTTACAAAATAATCTTTAATATAATATAACAAGAAGATTAGTCTCCCAAAATTCTTAATAACAATAAAAGAGGATAGAAGTAAAAAATGCGCAATTCTATACATCTTTTAATACACGTATAAATGTCATTTCTTTCACGATACTATTAATTCTTTCACAGCGCTTACTGTGAGAGCGACTGTATTCTCTGTTTGACACTTGTGTATTAAGGAGTTAATGGAGAGCAACAGTCATATAATATTGATTATATGCATTTGAGTATTTGAGTAAGTATAATAAAAAATAAAAAGTTAAAAAGCGCGCAAAACGCGTATCTAGTATTGCAAAAAATTGTTATCAACTTCACAAGAATATAGCAGCTGTTATATTTTATATTTGAATAATGTATAAAAATTGTTATATGTATTATTTTTACTCACCGTCTGTATAGATATGTTTGGACATTTTTTCGAAACGTTTCATCATCAATTGCGGTTTGGAACATCCGCAAAACAATCAGTACTACAACAATAAACACATAAATTGAAAATTAAGTATTTTTTACTAAATGCCTTTTTCTGCATCTTTCGCTATTCTTTGATGATATTCATATGTATACTTTCGGATTATGAAAACTTATTTATTTTTTCTTACCTTTCATATAACGAGGAAAATTGAAAATTAAATCAGTCTCTGATAGATCAATGATTTGTATTGGATTCATGTCAAAATCAGAATCCAAATGAAGAGATTCGTATTGACTCTGAACTATGAACAAATCCATTATTCCAGCATTTTGGAAGGTCTAAAGACAAAGTTTTTAATTACATGAATGTTAGATCAAAAAGTATGCATTGTAGACTAATGTGTACCGTGCACTTTACATTTAATTGCTTAAAATTTATTATTTATTTATTTATTTATAAATGTTATTTATTAAAAGGAAATAAAGTGGTATTATTGAAATAAGTTGCTATGTCAGTTGAAAGATTAAGTGTCGAAATAACCAAATAATTAGGTTTCCACGAGTCTTTGTGTTATTTTAGTGTGAATATGTTCAAAATTATCCGAATTTAATTATCGTATATAATACAAGTTATATATAATACAAGTTTGATAAAAGTTTAAAAGACTATTGTCATCTAAGTATTATAGAATAAAAATAATATATAAAAGTTTAAGATAAATTAATAATAATTTTGCTKAATATTAGTAATAATAAAAACCTTAACAATAGCTTCTTCTGCGAATAAAATAGCAAGTCCATCATGTAACCAAAAATGTGACAAACTGAATACGTTACTAAACCAGTGGTATGCTATTTTGGATGCTATTAAGCGTGCGACTTCCATTTTGCGCATAACTGGATCTAATTGTTCATCATARATAASATCGRCTWCTCTAAAAATTATTATGAATATTCTCGCAAAATCGTTACTTATTTTTTTAAGTAAATTGATATAATTTGCTTTACACGTACAATTCATAATATTTCGTATACCTTATTTCTATATAATTTGTAATTTTTAATTGGGAAGACGTTGAAGAATGACGCAGAAATTTTTTTATATTTATTTTGATCTTAAATGTGTAAAATCTTTTTAAACTTCTAATTAATTTTAGAAGTATATTCTATAAAAAAATTCTGTTTTCTATAATGTACAACAATTGCGACATGCAATTGCTTATCTGTTGTAAGAAGCAACAGTGTATATTCTTTACTAACTCATAAATTCGCCTTTTTCTCACATTTAATACGTATTTCATTCATATAAAGTAACCAATAGTTATCAGAAGCTTAAAGAAAAGTGTTTTAAACATCAATGTTCAATAGAGAAGAGGTTATGTTAGTGGAAATGATTATTTTATATGAAGGCGTTAAAGATATTTCAAGATTATCACCATATTTTATAACGAAATTATATAATTTTTGAAAATAATATAATTTATTTACATTTTAATATAATTCATTAATTTTACTTATAAAAAAACTTATTTTGTTCTGCATGTAAAATATTGAAGAAAAAATATCAAAAATCAATAAATTACGATATATTTTATTCTGTTTATATTTGGATGTAATATAAAAAATATTTCGTAAAGTATTCATTCGTTAATAATAATAATATCTTCATATTCTTACGCACAGAATAAAAAGGTGAATCAATTTGTAAAAAGAAAATACATAGTTGCTTATAAAAAACGACCACAGCATATTATAAATTGCATACTCTTTTGAAAAATGAATTACATATAAAATTCTTTGTAATGATGTACTAATTATTTAATTCATTCTTTTATGATTAATTGGAAGTTATGTATGAAAATATACATATGTGTAAATTTCGAAGTTTCGAGATACAAATAAATTTCTGACTAAACAGATTGTTGTATGTAGAAATTAGTATTACCTATGAAAGATGAGTCCCCATTTCGACGTACCGTCGTGTGAAAAATTTGGAATAACTACGTGATCCATCTTTGGAATATTTATTCCATTGAATTCAGAATGTAAATGCAACGTAATATTTCCTATGATTCTTCTTGCGGACTCGAATTTCAGAGACTGATTATTGTGTTCTGAACATTTTTCGCACCACAAATAAATGCTTTCGTTAATACTCATTCGAAGATAATTGGTTATCACTATCGTAACTTGAAAAGTAGACAATGGAGGAGTAGTACGGAATTTTGTCCATATAAAATCATTAATATCACTTGAAAACTGGATTTGTGACGGCATATTAGATAATATTGTAAACTTGTTATGATGCATTACAGAAATTGTAAATGTGGCTTTTAAGTGCGGCTCATCCCAACAAGGAAACAATCGTCTGGTTCCATTCGCTTGGATGTGAGATGCGATCAACCATCTAGCACAGTTAAATAATTTTTATAATTGTTTTAAATAGTACTGCACAACACAAAATTTTTAGCCGTATGACTGGACATATGTGATATAAAAAATTTGTATAATATTATGCCAATGTGGCATTGTAATGCCATTAATAAATAATTTTTATTATATTTGATGTGTATATTGGATAAAATATAAAATATTAATATGTCATAAATAGTATTTGAGAAAAAATAAAGAATTATCATAAATATATTATATTATTTATAATATACATCTATAATATATTAATGTTATCTATAATATAAGTGTTCTATTATATAATATTACGCATGTATGTATATTTTACAATTAATATTTACTCACGCTATGCCATTTTCTTTGTTCGTGTAAAAACTTCTAAAGAAATTTTTTGCGGAATCTTCTGCAAGATTACCGATAAATTCCAGTTTTAATGTGTAGAGTCCAGGAGAAATTACACAGAAAAACGGGGATTCTAAGACATATGTTTCAGAAGTCCGTAAATACTCTTCTAGTACATAAATTATACCGCTATTTTTAATCATTGTTGTTTTCGAAGGAATTACACTCAGATTTATGTTATGTAATTTTATATATTGTGTAGATTTAAGGACATTGATAGTTGTACTGGATTCTCCGTGAAAATAAAAACTTTCGTATTCATTTCTTAAATTTAATAGCTCTACCGAATGGGAATAAGTTTTAAGTTTTCCATATTGATGAGTTAAATTTATGTGATAGTGCACCGGTATGAGATAATACGGTAAACATGTGTCATTTAAATTACACCGATTATTTAGTTTTTCACCGGTAAGAGTAGTTATGGTGATGACGAATATTAAGCTGCTACTTATGTGAGCTAGGTTCATGTTGCATAAATTACCGTTTCTTGAATCTGCCAAAATATCTACATGAACAAAATGTAATAAATGTCAATAAAACATGTAACTCTCACGTGGTTACAAATTATTGAAATCTTACAAAAAAAGTAAAATAAAAAATTGTCACATAAAAATGACAGTAAAAAAATTTTTTACTTTAATAATATTACTATGTGGAAAAAATGGTTCTATGGTACCTAAAATCAGTTCTAGATATAGATCTGAAAATAATTTTGTAAATTATCAAAATAAGTATGTAGAACGTTTTAGCTGATTGCTGGAATATTAAAACTTCTTATCAAGTCTCACTATGATTGAGAATACCTACATAATTATTTTGATAGTGCAAGAATTATTTCGTTTAAATTTACCTAAATTTTATTGATTTTTAGCAAAATTGTTTTTTGTGTATTGTGGTGCCTATGATAATTACATTGTATAATGTCAATCAACAAAGAAATACTTACTTATCTTTTCGTAATTGTTTATTTCATCTAAAAGTTTGTACTTCACAGCACTTTTGGATGATAAAATGTTTTTGTTTTTTTATTGTCTTCTAAATGATGTAAATAACATACATATAATTAGTAATAATATATATCCTATAGACGTCGATTACATTAGACAGTTAGAAATTGTATTTGTTATAATAATTTGTATATTTCTTTATATTGTATATTTATTTCTGTTTGTTACATTTATCCATATTTAAATAGTTATTTTCTGATGGATTTTAAACTTTAGAAAAATCTATATAATGACTTAAAACAACATATTAAATTATTTGTTTTAATACTTTATTATTGGAAATATTTTGTTTCTTCTGTTGTTACTTAAAAGTAACGTAAGTGACAATATCTAAAAACTACTAAGAATTTCATTTTATTGCACATTTTTGAATTTGTTATAAAATATTTTAAAACTGTAACAAACTAAATAAGTAATTCTTTTAAAGAAATGCTCGGAATTAGATACATATTTCTTCGAGAGACTTCTATGGCGGCGCTTTTTATTCGGTACGAGGCTCAATTGCCAAGTCGTCGATTGTACGTGCGTCGCTGTGCCTCAGGAACGTAAATATCCTCACATCAGAAATATAGAATCGCCAAACCGTCATTAAAACATTTTGCTTGTTAAATAATTAATATTTTAATAAACAATTAAACGCAAATTTTTTTATTTTAAATATATTATATATGTTCCATGATAATATAGTTAGGACGTAATGTATTTTTATAACAATATCATAATTTTCCGTATCAATCATAATTTATAAAAAGAAAAGTTATTTATTAAAAATTATAAGAAGAAAATTGTTTTAATGATAATTTGACAGACGATCGCAGCATTTTTCTGATATGGTAACGCTTCTGAGACACAATGTCACACATACGATCAACGGCTAGATCACCGAATTTCAAACGGCAACGAAGGTATAGTATACATCATTTCAGAAATGTAATTCTAAGCATTGCTTTATAGAAATAAAACAGTCATTAGAATATTTAAAAAAAAACAAATTAAAACTTTAGTTAATAAAATCTTTATATACATCTTCTAAATACAACAATTCTTATTTAAACAATTTTTTATGACTTTTTATGGCTCATTTTATATATCAATTTTAATGTAATAAATTGTATAAAATTAAAACAGACGTAAATAAAGTTTTCTGTCATTACAGAATCTTACCTGCGTACTAAAATTATAATATTGAAGCAATATCGAATGATAATTTGCACATTTATAACAAATGTGCGAAACGAAATATGAATGGTATTACGCCTTTGATTGCTGTGATCTTGCTCCTTCGAGAGGTTACCGAAGATTACCGTCTACTACTATTACCGCTACTACTATTACCGTACTAATATTACCGTCAATAACGAATTTCATATACAAAATGTTACATAAACAATTTTTTATAATACATACCATATTAGTTGACAATACGGATCAGTTGTCTCTTCTTTCAAGATACTATCAACAAGTTTTTTAATAGAGCACAAGCTTAATATTTCTTATCAATTTATTAGAGAAAATGTTTGATTTATTCTCTCTTTAAAACTTTTAAGAGATAATATTAAATAATATGCAAATAAAACAAAATTATACGTATAAAAGATACACATGCAAGTAAAGATGTAATGAACTGAATATACAGGATGGCCTCAATAATTCTCAACAACTCAATATCTCAGAAATCATTTCATCGATTTTAAATATTTTAAAGATTAGATCTCTAGTTGTATGGATCTGAATGAAGGACGGAGATCTGAAATTGGAATAAAGGTCTGTAATATTAATAAATTTCCAACTTTTAATTACTTTTTGTTTTCTTAAATATCTCAATATCTGATAGATTTAATATAAAAATATTATGAATAAGTCGTAATATATTTGAATTCAAAATTAAACGTACTTTCTAACTGTGTCACAAACTATATAACACTATATTTGGAAAAAAACGAAATTAAGAGTTAAATCTTCGAAATGCTTCCATTTATAAATAAAATTGATATATTATGGAATGATTCTATTAAGCTAATACAGCCTCTTCGATATAATCGAATAAAATATGTACAAAAGTTAAAATTCTATTTTTTATTGGAGCAAGAAATTGGAGAATAAAGCAGTTAATCAGCAACAGATTAGAAATTAATTTTATAAGAATTTTATCAAATGATGATTTTTTTGACCGAAGTATGGAATTTTGTGAATTTATTAAGGTACGCGA